>CM075864.1:50727563-50792563 GCA_038021265.1 Cyprinella venusta
ATATATTCAGAGGGGATTATGAACATCTCCTTTTGTTACACTGTAAATCAGAAAATACTGCCAGTAGCCTTAAAAAATAGATTTGCGCCCTATTTTTATGCATAAAATGTCATATAAATGAGGCCAAGAATGATATATCAACAAATCCCTCTGAACAAACCTTCACAATATAGTTAGGAATACGGCTGTAAAGTATGTAGGTGCTACAGAAGTGGAAAATCGTCACTAGAAGTGTGTGAAAAAACTCAAAAATTTTGAGAAAACAGCCTTTAAAATTTTTTATGGGAGTTAAATGGCCCATTTTACTTTCATGATTGGTTGCTGGTCAACAGGAAATGACCATATTTGGATCCGACAGCATTGAAGAGGAGAGACAGAGAGCTTTCTAACGGTGTGTGCGATGACGGTGCGGATCGCGATCACGGAGCAGCGGGATGATTTAGAAGGTCAACTTTTGAGGAATTTAGGCAAAATCTGCACACGCAAACAGACAAAGTGTAGTAAAATAAAGACCAAAATGTGTATTTTTCAGCACAAGTCTGAAAGACGACATGATATTGAATACAAATAGCCCAAAATCTCAAAATTGAACAGTATAAAAAAAATGATGTTTTTGCCTGCCGTGTCTCGCCTTAAGTAGCTTTAATAAACATGCCTTAGAAAAAAACAATACTGGTGTGCATAAATATTGTGACATATTTTAAGATATGTCAGAGCAAGTCGTCACTAGAAGTGTGAGAAAAAAATCATTTTGAGAAAACGGCCTTTTAAAGATTTTTACGGGATTGCGCATTTCGAGTTAAATGGCCCATTTTACTTTCATGATTGGTTGCTGATAAACAGGAAATGGCCGTTTTTGGATCCGACAGCATTGGAGAGGAATTTTGGCGAAATCTACACACGCGAACAGACAAAGTGTAGTAAAATAAAGACCTAAATGTGTATTTTAGACTTTTTTTCAGCACAAGTCTGAAAGACGACATGATATTGAATACAAATAGCCCAAAATCTCAAAATTTATTGAAAAAAATGTCTTAAAGGGATGCTCCACTTTTTTTTTTTTTGGAATTAGGCTCATTTTAACACTCTCCAAGAGTTAAACAGTTGGGTTTTACCGTTTTCAAATACATTCAGCCGATTTTCTGATATTTAGAAGAATATCAGTAACCAGACAGTTTCTGGTCTCATTGACTTCCATAGTAGGAAAAAATAATATTTAAAAAAAATAAAAATAATATAAAAATAATAATAAAATTATTATATATTTTATTATATTATATATTATTTATTATATATATTTTTATTATATATATATATTATATTAGTATATTATTTTATTATTATTATATTATTTTATTATTATATAATAATAATAATAATAAAATAATAATATAAAATATTTTAAAAAATAATATAAAAACCAGACAGTTTCTGGTCTCATTGACTTGGTTACTGATATTCTTCTAAATATCAGAAAATCGGCTGAATGCATTCGAAAACGGTAAAACTCAACTGTTTAACTCTGGGGGAGTGGTAAAATGCCTATTTCCAAAAAAAGTGGAGTATCCCTTTAAGGCAAGTGAAATCATCACCAGGGCAAGTCAAATTTGGCACTGTGATTACATTTCCAGCCTTGTAGGTTCAAATCTGACAAGGATATGTTCCATATCTCTTGTGTGTGTTCTGCAGGTGGGCGTTTCTTGTTAAAACTGGGAGACAAAGAGGTGGAATACAGTCCAGATTTTCGTTTCTACATGACCACCAAACTGTCCAATCCACATTACAGCCCTGAGATCTCCTCCAAAACCACCATCGTCAACTTTGCCGTTAAAGAACAGGTCAGTGTGTGTGTTGTTGAGCTTGTTTCCATGACAGAGGTCTTTGAGGATGAAATATAACTCTGTGTGCGTCAGGGTCTGGAGGCCCAGCTGCTGGGGATCGTCGTGAGGAAGGAGCGTCCTGAGCTGGAGGAACAGAAGGACTCTCTGGTGATCAACATCGCCTCTGGCAAGAGGAAACTGCAGGAGTTGGAGGACGAGATCCTGCGGTGGGCGGCGCACGCTCTTACATGTGTCACGGCACACCATTAACACCTTTATATGAGTGCCACTAACACATCAGCAGCTATGAAAATCTGTGTATTTATACTAGCGCATCTCACTCATCCGTTTCCTTTGTGTGTGTGTGTGTGTGCAGGTTGCTGAATGAGGCGACCGGCTCCCTGTTGGATGACGTTCAGCTGGTGAACACACTTCAGACCTCCAAAGTCACGGCCACTGAGGTCGCAGAACAACTAGAGATCAGCGAACTGACCGAGAGCCAAATCGATACTGCCAGAGAGGTGAGAGAGAGAGAGAGGGATGAGGGGGAGGTCAAGGAGAGAGAGATGGCGCTGAAAGGGTTGCCAGATTGGATTAAAGATTGCAGCTCTGAATAAGGCAGACAGATAAAAAGACTGCTGAGATGAGGATGTTGATAGCAGGAGATGCAGATAAAGCTATAGACACCCATCTGTGTGTGTGTGTGTGTGTGTGTGTGTGTGTGTTCAGGCCTACCGCCCCTGTGCCCAGAGGGCGTCCATTCTGTTCTTTGTGCTGAATGATCTGGGCTGTATAGACCCCATGTATCAGTACTCTTTGGACGCCTACATCAACCTGTTCACCCTGAGTATAGAGAGCAGCCCCCGCAGCCACAAACTGGAGGAGAGGATAAACAACCTCAACAGACACCACACTTATGCCGTCTACAGGTCTGAAACACACTCGCACACATGAATATCTTCACAGAGGCGTGAAGGAGAAATACTTTTTACAGTTTTTTTAAACACTTCCACTTTCCTTGCACTTTTATGCCCCAGAGTTTAATCATTTTAAAATATAATTTTATTAATTTAATGGCAAAGCATCATTACTCCAGTCTTCAGTGTCAAATGATTCTTCAGAAATCACTCTAATATGATGATTTGCTGCTCAACAAACATTTCTGATTATTATCAAAACTGAAAACTGCTTAATGTTTTTGAGGAAACCATGATAGTCATTTAATGATTCTTTTATGAGTAGAAAGTTAAATGTATCTTTTTGTAACAATGTTTATGCGTTCATTTTTTTATCAATGATTTCTTAAAACCCCCAGCTCTTTATCAGTAGTGCATGTATTAAAGCGTTTATGTTACAATTATGCATTCTAATTACACACAATTAAATGTCGACAAAATTACAGCTCGATTCGAAAAGACATAAAAACAATATTTTTTATTTGAGTTTCAAATGCGCAAATTTTTGTGATGAAACTTCATTAGGCACAAAACTGTTGGAAAAACATAAATGTATATGCATAAATTGTAGCCATGAAATTAGTTTCAAGAAAGCAAAGTGACAATGACATTTCGGGTTTGATGTTTAGTTCTCAAACAATTGTCATTCTTTTAATATGCAGTCTGAATGATTTGTTCAAAAATTGCTTAGAACGATTAGTTATGGGTCTGTCTGACAGCTCACACACTCAATGGTTCTTGTGAAGAACTATTTGAAGTGAGTCATCTATATATATATACGTATAACAGACTCTTGCACTCCACTCCAACCATTCAACTACATTGTGATCAGCTCATGCCCCTGTTTTTACCATTTATTCATACTTTTCATTACTCTGCACGTAATAAAGCATCTACTCAAGTATTTGTGTCATAAGTTACCTTTTTATCATGGGTTATCTTTTTATTTGCAACTCAAGTACAACTACTGGGTACTTTCAGCACACACATATGCAGTTGTCATCTTACGTGTGTGCCGTAGTTGTGATGTGTTTTAATCATATTAAGCAGACTGTTTGATCCGTTTGCAGATACACCTGTCGAGGACTGTTTGAGTGTCACAAGCTCCTGTTCAGTTTCCACATGTGTGCCAAGATCCTGGAGGCGTCTGGGAAGCTCAGCATGGATGAATATAGCTTCTTCCTCCGTGGGGGACTGGTGAGTGTGTGTGCGCATGTGAAAGTGAATTATAGGAAAAGATTGACTTGACTAGTTTAAAAATGAAAAAAAGTCCTTATGTTACAGAAATCGCTCTGTGTGTGTGTGTGTGTGTGTGTGTGTGTGTGTGTTAGGTTCTGGATAAGGAGAAGCAGATGGATAACCCCTGCTCTAAGTGGCTGTTGGACTCTAACTGGGACAACATAAGTGAACTGGATAAACTGACTAATTTCCATGGACTCATGGCCTCGTTTGAGCAGTACCCTCGAGACTGGCACCTCTGGTACACCAATCCGGAGCCGGAGAAAGCCCCACTTCCTGGTATAGTGTGTCAAGTTTTGTGTACATTATGGGAACAGGATGAGGTTAGGTATAAGGGTCGGGATAGAGATTTTAAGGAATTGAACAATTCTGATTGTGATATCTCTTAACAATTCTTGTTCCTTAAATGTTTGTATGATTCCTTTAGTGCTTTTGAGGAAGAAATACACTATTGGATGAGAAATGAACTGAGCAGGATGATGACATCACTCTTTCTCCATAGCTGCTTTATAGCTGAATTGAACTCATTTCATAATTGTTAAACTTCACACAGTTATTGAACTGAACTGAATCAACACTGAACTGATTCCAGCTGAGTTATGACACTATTGTCTTTTTTAGAGCCGCTTTATAGCATTATTTATAGATATTTATAGACACTAGAGCCCGACCGATAAAGGATTTTGAAGGCCGATACCGATACAAATATTTTTGGGTTTCCGATATTCCGATATATCGGCCGATATTATTATTTTTTTTTATTAAATATTGTTGGATTTCACACACGTAAAAGAAAGACTAACTTTTCTGCACAAGATACGTTTGATACTTTTTCTCTGTGTTTAAATGTTCACTCCTCGCAAGTATAACTTACATTTTACAATGAAATAGAGATATGCTAGTTATAAATACAGTAATCATTATTTTATTTAGGCAGAAAAAAGTTCATTGTGGTTTCCAAGCTCATTAATGTTAACGTTAGCGGTCTTCCACTGATGATAGTGGTGTTAGCTATAGCTTTGTGGTTAGCTAGTCTATGATGAACCATAATTTAGCAATAGATAACATCATACTGCAAATTGTAAAACATACATTTTCAATATAACAGGCCAAGGAGAGATGATTGAAGCGTGTTTCGTCCGTTTTTATTTTATTTTTGAAATATTCATTTATCGGCCGTTATAACTCCCGATACCGATTTTGGAAAATGCCTAATATCGGCCGATAATATGGGCTGGCCGATATATCGGTCTGGCTCTAATAGACACTATTGTCTAATAGACACTACTGTCTATATTGTCTGCTCGTAAAAAAAAAAATTATTAGGTTTTTTTTTTTTTTTTCTTTTTCTCTCTTCCAGCACAGGGTCTATTATCTTATATTTGCATGGGTATTTGATGTGCTTTTTTATTTTATTTTTATATATGTTGAAATGTGTCTGTGTAATTTATGCTGCATCTTGGCCAGGTCACTCTTGAAAAAGAGATTTTTAATCTCAATGAGTTCTTTTACCTGGTTAAATAAAGGATAAATAAAATAAATAAATAAATAAATTGTCTTTTTAGAGCTGCTTTATAGCATTTCTCATCCAATAGTGCGATGTGTTAGCATCTTTGAATCGTTATTTTCTTATTCCTCACTGTAAAGCAGCTGAATTGTCTAAAGTGCTATTATGAACAAATGTGACTTGAAGAAATATTTAGGAAAACACATTTAATTCCATTGCCAAATGATGAGAACTTTAACTGGATGTGATATGAACAACCAGTCAGTTACTACACCGTCTTAAGTGTCGTCCGCCTTTGTAAATCATGTTTGATTCTCTCTCAGCATTTTGAGAATCAGGTTGGATTACACTGGTTGTGGTGTATGGTTTTGATTCATTAAAAATAATCTGTTTTAAGAATATTTTTGGGGGGAATGAGGTTGGATGACACTGATTGTGATATATGATTTTGATTCACTACTCATAGGGGTCATTTCGGGGGGAATCGGTGTTGAATTACACCGGTCTTTGGTCGGCTCATAGTTTTAAAGGGATACTCCACTTTTTTTGGAAATAGGCTCATTTTACCACTCCCCCAGAGTTAAACAGTTGGGTCTTACCGTTTTCTAATCAATTCAGCCGATTTTCTGATATTTAGAAAAATATCAGTAACCAGACAGTTTCTGGTCTCATTGACTTCCATAGTATATTTTTTTCCTACTATGGAAGTCAATGAGACCAGAAACTGTCTAGTTACTGATATTCTTCAAAATATCAGAAAATCGGCTGAATGGATTTAAAAATGGTAAAACTCAACTGTTTAACTCTGGGGGAGTGGTAAAATGAGCCTATTTCAAAAAAAAAAAAGTGGAGTATCCCTTTAAGAGTTGGGATCGATTACAATGTAAACTGTCTATGGTTTCAAAAACAGCTCGTAAAATAATTTGTTTGGGAATCAGTTTAAATTCCATCGGTTGTGGTGTTCACTGAAAAGAATTGACTCGGAAGAATCATTTGTTTTGGGAATCGGGTTGGATTACGCTGGTCACTGGTTTCGATTCACAATAAAGAACAGATTACTTAAAGTCATTTGTTTAGAAATCAGAGCCAATGTCAGAGTTGTATGGTCTATATCAGCAGAAGAATGCACGTGTGGGAATCATTAACAGAAGCAAACATCATTCAGTTCAGGTACTTTAATAAAAAACGTATGGCGTATGAAAACAATAGAAGTCAATGAAATATCCCCTTTTAAAGTTAGTGGAGTGGAACACATTATCAGCTTGTTTCTTAATTTCCCTCTTCTTTTCCCTTTGAATGCCACAATCTGCCTCTCTTTCTCTGCGCAGGAGAATGGGAGAACAGCTGCAATGAGCTACAGAGGATGCTGATCGTGCGATCTCTCCGACAGGATCGCATCTCTATCTGCGTCACGGCTTTCATCATCAACAACCTGGGCTCTCAGTTCGTAGAGCCGCCCATCCTTGATATGAAAGCTGTGAGTGACACACACACACACACCTACCCATCACAGAAACTCTACATTTCAACACGAAGATGTTTTCCTCATGGAGACCAAAAATGTAACAACAAGGATTTCGGATATTGCCATCTTATAATCTGATTTATGCTCATTTAAACACAAAAATCAGATTTTTTTCACATCCAATCTGAGCCATTTATTGTGGTTTTAAATCAGATACTTATCCGATATCTGGATATCCGACCATCGTCTAAGCATGTGTATCAGATTCCCCTTGGAAATCCAATGCACCACAAGGAGAGGGCGACACGTTTGCCCACAAAGAACGCTTTTTAGTATTATATTATGAAGCAGATCTACATGCGCTCACTCGCAGCTGTTTTATTGACGTGGAAACGTTATAAAGGAAAGAAATTGCGCACACTGAACCATTCAGGGGCTGGTTTTCAACCTCTGCCTTGTGAGCTTTATAAATAAAACAGCTTCACCACTGAAAGCTGCATTATGGGGTGATAACTTCACTGTAATTAAGCCAACAAGCTTCAATGTTAAGCTATTCTCTCTCTTTATTTCACTGACGAGTTCTAGATCTAACGAGCTGTAGATACAATAACAGGAAAATTACCGTTATATTCCTGGCTGTATATATCCGTTGTGCTCCAAAATATCCATGACAGCTGTTGTCTTGTCCATGCTGGCAAATAATCATGGCCACCTGACTTGAATTATATAATAGTAAAGCGATCACCGATAATCATTTTGGGCTGTGAATTAAAGGAGTAGTTCACTTTTAAAAATGTTTGCTGATTATTTATTCACCCCCATGTCATCCAAGATATTAATGTCTTTCTTTCTTCAGTCGAAAAGAAATTGAAATAGAAAACATTCCATGATTTTTCTCCATATAATGGACTTCAATGGGAACCAAACGGTTCAAGGTCCAAATGAGAGTTTCAGTGCAAACTGCAAATTGTTTAAGGGGATTTAAACGATTCCAGACGATGAATAAGGGTCTTATCAAGCGAAACAATCGCTCGTTTAATAAATAAATAACAAAGTTTAAGTTTTATAAGCTCAAATGGTCGCCTTGCCCTGCGCTTTGATGTGCGTTTGTGACTCTCCTGTTCGAACAAATCTTTTTTCGTGTCATTTGGTTCATTTAACGAACGAAATGAACGAATTGACTCAGGAAAAGATTTGTTCATTTTGATGAACGAGTTTGAACAGGAGGGTCACACAGAACAGAGCAAGGTGACCATTAGAGCTTATAAAACTTTGTTAACTTTGTTATTTTTTTTTTTAAATGAGCGATCGTTTCGCTTGATAAGTCCCTTATTCATCGTCTGAAATCATTTAAAACCCTTTGAACAGTTTGCAATTTGCACTGAAACTGTCTTTTGGACCTTGAACCGTTTGGTTCCCATTGAAGTCCATTATATGGAGAAAATCCTGGAAAGTTTTCATCAAAAAACTTAATTTCTTTTCAACTGAAGATAGAAAGACATGGGCATCTTGGATGACATGGGGGTGAGTAAATTATCAGCAAAAGTTTTTTTTTTTCTTTTTTTTTTTTTAAATTGAACTACTCCTTTAATGTGAACGCTGATCTCGGATACCAGCCGTGTCTAAAGTGAACGTAAACAGGCGGGACTAAAAATCGGATATGGTCAAAAGATCAGATCTATGCTTTGTAAACGCAACCTTTAACCTGTACCACATGCTCACACACACACACACACACACACAGAGAGAGAGAGAGAGTGAAAGAGAGCTTAGTATTGATAAAAATCAATAAGCAAAGAAATGAACTTATATTGTTCTTTATATCTCTGTAGCTCCTCGGTGAGATGTGAAAACAGGAGTTTTACGTTACGTTAAGGTGAAATGTACCCAGCTTGTCCATGACACCACTCTATAAGACGCTGACATTTTCAGCTTTTGAACTCAGAAAATTGAATGTGATCCTGCTTTCTGACTGGAACTCTGGAGCACACTAGAGCAACCAATGCCAGCGCTTTTATTTTTATCTATTTTCCTGTCCTGTGTTTCGCTCTAGACTGTGTTTCGCCCTGCATGAAATAAATCAGATATGTTTCAGGGTTACATAAATGCAATTGATTCTTTCCCCCTTTTTTTCAGTATGCATTTTGACTTTTGCATTTACTGTGAAAATAGAACCGGTCAAACCCATCTGCAGTTATACCAAAACCCATTTATCCTGTGTGTGTGTGTGTGTGTCAGGTTGTAGCGGACAGCAGCACGAGGACTCCTCTGATCTTTGTGCTGTCCCCTGGTGTGGACCCAACGGCAGCACTGGTTCAGCTGGCAGAGACGTCAGGCATGGGTCAGCGCTTCTTTGCCCTCTCGCTGGGTCAAGGCCAGGCACCCATCGCAACGCGACTGATCAAAGAGGGAGTCGCGAATGGTGAAGTGATCTCTCTGCCTCTGTTTGTAACACTATATTTATCTTCCTGTTTGTATCTTCCTCTCCCCTCTCTTAACTTTCTTCAGTTAGATGTGTCACAGTTTCCACCACAGTTTTCAACACTGATAATAATAACCAATGTTTCCTGAGCTGCAAATCGTCTAAAGGATCATGTGACACTGAAGACTGGAGTGATGATGCTGAAAATTCACAGGAATACAAACACATATTACAATAGAAAATAGCTATTTAAAGTGGTAATGTTATTTCACACATTTTTTATAACTTAATACAGCCTTGGGGAGCTTAAGAGATTGGGGTTGTGGCAATAATATAGCGTGTCACAATATATCGCAATACAAAAATGTATTACAATATGTATTGTGAAAAGAGTTTTAGTGTCAGTACTACATTAAACTATATAATGTTGAATATGATGTATAATAATGCAGTGGGGGAATATTTGTGTAAAAAGTAGCCTACATTATTTTAATTTAGGGCTGTCAAACAATTAATCGCATCCAAAATAAAAGTTTGTGTTTACATAATATATGTGGGTGCACTGTGTATAATTATTTTAGATGTAAAAATACACACATATGCTTATATATTTAAGAGATGTTTTCATGTATATAGATTTATATATAAAATATAAATATTTTATATATAAATAATATTTTTTTTCTTAAATATACATGCATAAGTGTGTGTATTTATATTCAAAATATATTATATATATTTATGTGTGTATTTATCTATATATATGTGTGTATATATATTTATATATATATATATATATATATATTAGGGCTGTCAAATCATGATTAATCGCATCCAAAATAAAAGTTTGTGTTTACATAATATATGTGGGTGCACTTTGTATAATTATTATATATATATATATATATATATATATATATAAATACACATACATGCTTGTATATATTTAAGAAATATTTTCATGTATATACTGATATATAGATTTATATATAATTTATATTATATATAAATATAAATATTTAATATATAAATAATATATTTTTCTTAAATATACATGCATGTGTGTGTATTTATTAGGGCTGTCAAACGATTAATCGCGATTAATCGCATCCAAAATAAAAGTTTGTGTTTACATTTATTTTATATGTATATGTGTATATGGCTGCATATGTATGTATATGTGTGTATATGTTTATATGTATAACCACATAATATATGTGGTTGCACTGTGTATAATTATTTTGTTTATATATAAATACACACACATGCATGCATATTTAAGAAAAAAAAATATTATTTATATATTAAATATTTATATGTAATATAAATTATATTTAAAACTATATACAGTATATAAATGAAAACATTTCTTAAATATATACAAGCATATATGTGTATTTATATATATAAAATAATTATACACACTGCACCCACATATATTATGTAAACACAAACTTTTATTTTGGATGCGATTATTCACGATTAATCATTCGACAGCCCTATTTTAAATATCTAGTCAGTGACGGAGTGTAAGCATATTCATCTCATATAATTCGGTATTTTATTTTCAGCTTCAGAATTATGAATATTGTTATTCTGGTGTCATTATTGTCCTGTGCTTTGGGCTATCAGTATGAAGTCCAAACCGATTCATTTACACACACAATGTACATTTTCTGTTAACCTTTAACCATATATCTTGGAGTATCGCAATAATATCGTATCGTGAGTTCAGTATCGTGACATGAGGCTATCGTTACACCCCTATAAGAGACTTCTGTCAAAAACATTTTCAAATTCTTACTGACCCCAAAAGATGTACACAAGTCCACTTTTTACTCAAAAGTACGGTAGCTGTATTTTACATTGACAGGAGTATTTATTGACAGGATTTATTGCTTACAGTTACATCTATAATTCATCATTTAGCAGACACTGTTACCCAAACTTACTTGCATTGCATTTCAAGTCATATAGTTTTGAGTTCAGCAAAGTTTCTCCTGTAGCTTTAGGGTGCTTTCACACTTTCAGAGTTCGATGACTCCCCCTGAATCAATATTGATGTGGGTGGCGGTCATATTTTAATGTGATGTCAGAAAAGAGTGAATAATTGACTTTAGCCAAAAAACAACAACCTAGTAAGCACCACTCACATTTTATCCAGAAAATGTACAAAATTGAACGCACTTTTACTAATCAAACTCTCGTTTTCTCTCTGGTAGGTCACTGGGTGTTCCTGGCTAATTGTCACCTGTCTCTCTCTTGGATGTGCGAGCTGGATAAGTTAGTAGAGGAGTTTCAAGTCCAAGAGTGTCATCCAGATTTCCGACTGTGGCTGAGCTCCTCCCCTCACCCAGAATTCCCCATCGCCATCCTGCAGACGGGCATCAAAATCACTACCGAGCCTCCCAGGGTACACACATGTACTTCATCCACTGTAGGCAGATGTTGGAAATGATGTGAGCTGCAATTAAAGTGCTTTTTGTGTGTGTGTGTGTGTGTGTGTGTGTGATGGTGTTTCTCTGCAGGGGGTGAAGTGGAATATGAAGCGTCTCTATCAGCGGGTGTCTGAGTCTCAGTTCTCACGCTGCTCACGGCCACTGCTGTACCGCAAGCTGCTCTTCAGTCTCTGCTTCTTCCACAGCATCATTCTGGAGAGGAGGAAGTTCCTGCAGCTCGGCTGGAACATCATCTACAGCTTCAACGACTCTGACTTTGAGGTAGAGAAAGATTCAAGGACAAGGAGATCTGTATTTTCCTACTTGAGACCCATGTGAGGTATACAGTGATGTGAAGACGTTTGGACACCCATGCTAAAGTTGCCTAAAAAGAGGAATAAAAAATCATCTTTTGGATATTGATCTTAAAGGGTACCTTTTATGGTATTTAAAATGTTCCTAATATTGTTCTGGGAGTCCCCAACAACAGTTTTACAAGCATGCAATGACAAAAAACACTTTTGTTGTCTTATAATATGCATTTATTTTTACCTGATTTGCCCACCGACTCCCATATGAATCATTTAGCGAGTCCTTTTCCAAAACCTGCCTTTGCGTGACGCTAATCTGCGGTGATTGGTCAGATGACCTCGTCAGTTGTGATTGGTATTCTCTGTGCAGAAAATGGGTTCTCAACTCCAGTCCTCGAGACCCACTGCTCTGCATATTGTGTATGTCTCCCTCATTTAACACACCTCAGATCCTCAGCTCGTTAGGATAGAGCCGGCTCGCGAATCCATACTTTATAGCGTTTAGGTTTGTGAAGCAATCATCTTCAAAATGACGCGAACACAGAACAAGGTTTGGGCTATACTTGTGTGGTATAGCAGTACTTGTATATATGAACTGCAGCCACTTAGTCTTCAAATACTCCTCACTTGGCAGGTGAAAAAAGTTCGCTTTTGCGTCGCACTTCAAAACACAGCGTCTCGTCGATATGATTGTTTTCCGAAGCCCAGATCTGGAAAAACGACAGAGTCCAAAAAGGTGCGGTGGGTCCAAACCTCCATGCTCTCAGACCTCCCTGGCCAGCCCAGGTAGGGTGGCCCGTCCTGGGCCAGTTTCAGATTTGCCCGCCACCCCTGGAGCTCCGGTTTCAGCGTCTCTGAGCGCAATAAGTGGGCGTTTCTTATTCAAATAACTTGTCAAGTTGACGTCAACTAGACAAAGGAAAAGCATCGTTCTGCGAACGATTCGTATCAGCGACTCAGAGTCGACTCTTACTTTTGAGAGACAATAACTTTGTATACGATGAACTTTCATGTTTAAAACTTTGCAGGATGTTTTCGTTCACTCAGATCTATGTTAAACACTACATGAAGGGCAATTTTCAAAAATCCATAATAGGTACTCTTTAATGCCTTAATTAGAAGAATGAGGAAAACTCCAACCTTTAAGGACACAAATTTCAGGGTATCCGCGGGGTCTTGAAAAGTATTAAAAGGTGATAAATCAATTTTGGGAAAATTAAGACCCTTAAAAAGTATTAAAAAGTCTTATCACAGCTTTATAAAGTCTTAAATTTTGAAAGTATTTTTTCTAGGGATATAACGTTAATGACTCGCAACCGGTTGAAAATCGATAAAAATGTGTGACGATTCAAGTCGGTTGAGATGTTAAACGAATCGCGATACACGTTTTAAACAGCAGGAGCGTTTACTGAATAGCCTACTGTGAAGTTGTGAACCTCGCTTTTCAGGCAGTGAGCACACACTGGCGCCGCGCGAACCTAGCGAGTGTTTTCACTTCATTCCTAAGGAACTTGAGCTTGTGTGAGCACTCATAGTAATGAACTGAAAACGTTTGGTTTGCTCCGCTCGCGCCGCGCAAAAGTGTGCCATTTGTGCACGCGCTGTCGACGGCAAGCTTAGATGTTTACTAATTCAGTTCGGAGCTGTGGCGGCTTTTTGACTCTTCGTGGACTAATAATAATCACCACCGTGAGAAGCGCATCACCTCCGTTTTGACGTAAAAGTCATTAATACGACAAGTGTGAGAGCTACGGAGATCACAAGGTGCGTCAGTGTTTCCATGGCAACCACGTGTTGTATTTATTTTAATATCTCTTTCTCTCTATGTCGTGTACATGGATTTATTTAGTTTTAAAATAATTTGTTGAGCGTTATGGCATATTTTGATAAATGTGTTCTTTTTTAACTCTTTCTATTTTAATGATACAAATTATGACAAAATTAAAATCTTTCCTTTATTACATTGTAAAACTCCTGTCAATGTGGTAAAAATTTTACAGCCTTTTACTTAGTGTGCGAAGGTACCTGAGTGTCCAGCCTCTTGACTAGACCGACAGAAACAACCTGTAAGGGAATTTTATTTTTCAATGTAGTTTTGTTATTTGAAAAATATATTTCAAAATGAAAAAAGTGCAGATTTTGTTAGAGAAATAATAAAAGAGACACTTTTTCATTTATAATAATTTGTCTTAAATGTCATTTGTTAAAAAAAAAATCATGAGAAAGTCATATCGTGAAACAGATATCGTGAATCGTATCGCATCGTGAGTTGAGTGAGTCGTTACATCCCTAATTTTTTCTGAATTAGCTGTCCAACAGTTTGAGTCCCAAAAACATAATAAAAGTGTGTGAATTTAGTCATTTTTGTTAAAAAAAAAAAAAACCCCGAACAGATACTTAAAAACTATTTTGGGCTATTGTGGGTGTGTTCGTAAATTGCCTCTGAGAGCAGTATTACTACGCACCAAAATGTTTTAAGAGAAGGTTGGTGAACACACAAACAGAATGGGGAAGTTTTTTAGTAAACTTTGCTTTGATTTACTATCCCAGCCTTTTTGATTTTTTGTATCAGAGTGGTCTATAGTCTTTATCACAAACTAAAACTCTTAAGTTAAAAGTATCACTGATGTAAATGGTTATAGCTTGAAGTGGCGGTGAGGTATTGAAAAATATTGAGAAGGTCTTGAAAAAGTCTTGAAAAGGTATTAAAATTAACTTCAAGATTCCTGCATATACCCTGAATTTTCTTTGTGAATGAATAATGTATCATGAATAAATAAATAAATAAATGTTTTTCCTTAAAATACAGGGTGCATAAGTCAGGACACCCCTATGTTAAATTCCCATAGAGTCAGGCAGATTTGTATTTTTAAAAGCCAGTTATTTCATAGATCCAGGATATTATGCATCCTGATAAAGTTTGCTTGGCCTTTGGAATTAAAATACCCCCACATCATCACACACCTTCCACCATGCCTAGAGATTGGCATGGTTTTACTTCAGTTAGCCTAATAGCTGGTTTGATTTGCATTGAAAGATGATCTTATGGAAAGTACCTCATGCCAATCTCTAGGTGTGGTGGAAGGTGTGTGATGATGTGGGGATATTTTAATTCCAAAGGCCAAGGGAACTTTATCAGGATGCATATTATCCTGGATCCATGAAATAACTGGCTTTTAAAAATACAAATCTGCCTGACTATGGGAATTTAACATAGGGGTGTCCTGACTTACGCACCCTGTATTTTAAGGAAAAACGTTTATTTATTTATGATACATTATCCATTCACAAAGAAAATTTGTGTCCTTAAAGGTCGAAGTTTTCCTCATTTTTCTAATTAAGGCATTAAGATCAATATCCAAAAGATGATTTTTTTATTCCTCTTTTTAGGCAACTTTAGCTTGGGTGTCCAAACGTATTCACATCACTGTATATAGATATATAAGGCTGCAAAATGATTATGACTTTGGCAGCTTGTCAAAGTTATTATAGTTGAAAGCATGCTTCTCACCCACGCTCATTCCCTCAATGACACTGTGTGTTCACCTTTATATCCTGGTCACATTTTAGCTTAAATTTCACAAGCTCAAGATAAGCTGCATGTTTAATATGTATCGCCTGTGGCTATAAAAAGTAAATACATTTTTAAATACCACGGATGCGATTCATTCATTGAAATCCGGTTGTGTTTGTAATAACTCATCTCTCTCTCTCGGTCTTTCAGGTGAGTGAGAATCTTCTGAGTCTTTATCTGGATGAGTATGAGGAAATCCCCTGGGACGCTCTTAAGTTCCTCATCGCTGGGATCAACTATGGAGGACATGTGACCGACGACTGGGACCGGCGTCTGCTTACCACTTACATCAACCAATATTTCTGCCCTGCCGTTATTGACACGCCCTTCTTTAAGTGAGTTCACATACACGTTTATCAAGCTTAATGAGGACATCTGTTGTTTTATATATGTTATTATCTAAATCTATATATCTTTATTTATGAGTATCCCAAAAGTTTTGGGGACAGATTTGTCCCCAAACTACAGTAGTAAACCTACAGTTGTACTCTCAATTTGGTCCAAACACTGTACAATAACTTTAATGTTTGTATGATCGTCACTCTTAGTCACAGGTTTTGTATATAACGAAGAGATGTAGCGTCCCCATATGGCCGGACTGGTTTCCAAAAGCACAAGAAAATCACACACACACACACACACGGACAGATCTTCTCATTACTCACTCACATACAAACTGTGCATTGAATATATGTCAAGCCATCACACACACGCACCCTTTGATCCCTGACACCCCTCTCTGGCCTGCCGTGAGGATTCCCGTGTGTGTCCTCTTCAGCCGGCACGCTTCTGATCTAATAAAGAGCAACAGCTCCCCCATGGGGCCGAACGTTGAATCTCGTAGCGTCTGGTGTTAAGTGTGTTCCACTTCCTCTGACTCAGTCTGCTGGTCTTCCAGGACCCAGGACCCAGCAACACACATACGCTGACGGAACATCTGTTACCATAGCAACCACATCCTATAATTACCTTCAATCAGTACCTCCATGGTGACTTGAGTGCACAGCAGAGGCAGGTTTAAAGTTTCAGGCAGTAGAGAAAGGAAATGGCGTGGACTTGGTGGGTGAAATAGAAATTGCCAGTAATTACAGGATCCGTGAAGTTTTAGTGACGACAAATCGTGCTACTCTCAGTTATTTCAAATGAACTCTGGATGAAAACTAAAGGATGTGTTATTTTGGGAATGTGATGAAAGTGGGCGTACGTCATTTTTATGAGCCAATTAAACCATTAGCGTTCACACAAATCGTTTGCTTAATGACACAAAGTTGAAACATATTCAACAACTATTCATTGTGGTGCAATTTGATGACTGACAAGCAGAACGTGCACAAATGTGTTATTTTAGTACTACAAATATAATAGTTATTCATATCATATTTAGTTATTTTTATATATTTTCATATTTTATATATTTTTATTTTAATTGTACTTTGCGTTTTAGTAATACACACACACACACACATATATATATATATATATATATATATATACACACACACATATATATTAGGGCTGTCAAACGATTAATCATGATTAATCACATCCAAAATAAAAGTTTGTGTTTACATAATATATGTGGGTGCACTGTGTATAATGATTTTGTATATATATATATATAAATACACACACATGCATGTATATTTAAGAAAAAAAATATTATTTATATATTAAATATTTATATATATATATATAATATATAAATCTATATACAGTATATAAATGAAAATATTTCTTAAATATATACAAGAATGTGTGTGTATTTATATGTAAATTATAATTATACACAGTGCACCCACATATATTATGTAGACACAAACTTTTATTTTGGATGCGATTAATCATGATTAATCGTTTGACGGCCCTAATATATATATATATATATATATATATATATATATATAACTAATATAACTATATATATATATATATATATATATATATATATATATATATATATATATATATATATATATAACTAAAATGCAAAGTACAATTAAAATAAAAACTTAAAATATATAAAAATAACTAAATATGAAATGAATAACTATTATATTTGTATATAGTACTAAAATAACACAGTACTAATATACAAATATGTATATATACTGTATACACAGACACACACACACACACACACACATGAAATGCTGGGTAGACTCCTTACAAATTGTAGGAAGTTACTGATTTCAAATTTCAAGACAAAAATTCTAGTTAGTAACATAATACATTATACATTTTTAATCTGATTAAAAGTATTTTTTTAATTAAAAGTAAATTAAAAGTTTTTTTTTTAATTAATTTTTGGATTCTGATTATGTAATCCAGATTACATGTAATCAGTTACTACTCGGCACTGTGAATGTATACATATAAATTAACAAACACACATATATACTATATATAAGCATATATATGTTTTGTTTTTTTTTTGCATTAAAAAATTGTTGTGCACATTTTCTGTGGCAAATATACAAGCGTTGTGCCCATAGGTCTGTAGACCAGTCAATTTACTGGTATTTGCGGCATTATTTACCGCCCAAAAAAGCATGTTTAACCCATTTTGCACCTGTGTTGTTAGTAGATCACCCGCACCTGATTATCTGCTTGTTTGCGACCCTATGCTAACTTGCGCTGCTCTTGGTAGATTGCGTTGGTCATTATGGAAATGATCGCCAATAGATCGTCCACAAAACTTTCCACTCCCATTGCCGCTTCTAATCGTGGTCTCACGCTAATTGGCCCTGTTTAGTAAATCTTTAAAGCCCATAGTCTTTAAAAGCTGTTTGTTTGTTGTGTGTGCAGGGTCTCCTCCTTGGTCCCTTACTATGTTCCTCGTGATGGACCTCAGGCCTCCTATTTGGACTTCATTGGTCAGTTGCCGGCACTGGAGCATCCAGAACTCTTCGGGCAACACCCGAATGCTGACATCGCCAGCCAGATCACTGAGGCTCGAACCCTCTTCCACACACTGCTGTCTCTGCAGCCACAGGTCACCAGCACTGAGGCCAACACCACTGGAGCCAGCAGGGAGGACAAGGTGCGTGTGACCTGTGCAGACTCTTATTACTGCATTCTTTAACAGACTTTCAGCGCATGTTTAACTCTGTGTTTTTAGGTGCTGGAACTTTCTGCTGAAGTTCTGCAAAAGATTCCCGCTGAGATTGACTATGAGGGTACTAGGAAGCTGTTGAAGGATGACCTTTCACCTCTGAACGTAGTACTGCTGCAGGAGATTCAGAGATACAACACACTGCTGCACACCATCAGGTGCGTGTGTGTGTGTGGTGCGTAACAGTCATGTCAGATATCAATATTGACGTGCTAACCCTGGAGTGTGGATGTGTGTAGATTGTCTCTGTTAGAGCTGGAGAAAGGCATTCGAGGTCTGGTTGTGATGTCCAGCAGTCTGGAGGAGATATTTCACTGTATCCACGATGCCCGTGTGCCTTCTCTCTGGGAAAAGGTAAAGGACCACACCATAGACAGCATCGTATCATAAATCATAATAATGAATTTGCTGTATGGCAATCTATATGTGTCTGTCTGTCTTTTTCCTGATTTGCTTTAGTTAAGATTTAGTCTGGGAATTTTATGCTAGTTTTAGTTAAAGCTACACTGTGTGATTTTTACCCCCATCTAGTGGTGAAAAGGTATATGACCATCCAGTGAATATTAGTTTCTGTTCCTCTCAATTCCGATTTTGTTTTAACTCCTACGGTGGCCAATGTAGTCCAAGATTAACATGGCTTCCAGTTCGACCAACGTAAACACGAAAGGCGAAGCTTGAATTAGCGGGTATGTCCCTCTTTGGCTAATGTACTTTCAAGATGGAGGGGCAACATGGCGACCGACATTAGAACCCCTTACCCGTATGTATTTTCAATGGCATGTTATACACTCACGAGAATACTTTATTACTTGAACGAAGTAAATATACATTAATGAGCACATATATTTTTGAAAGAACTAAGTGTTTTTAGCTAAGAATAAAATAAAAGAGTTGCACAGTGTAGCTTTAATGAAGACTTTATTTTGATGCTTACATTTAGTCATATTTTTGTAATGCTGCATAATGGTTAAATTAATAATCACAATTATTTTGCTCAAAATTATAATCAATGATTTTTGTCATTTGTCTTTTTTTTTTTTTTTTTTTTTTTTACATTTCATCAGAATTATTTCACTTTCACCTATGAGAACAAATCAAGAGAAAGTCAGCTCATATATGCATGGGTTATTTGACCTTATCTTGTGTACTGACATAAACGAACACATTCTCTACATTATGAAAACTGGATAAGAAAATTTTCTCGAAAATGAAAATGGTGAAATTCATATTAGTAATTCCAAATTACACTCGTGTTTGGATTTATTACAGTTCGCTGAGAGTGTTTGATGGTAGGTTTAGTTGCAGCAAACAGCGCAAGCGGCTCATGACAGTTTGTCATGTTGTTTGTTGGTGTTTTCAGATCATCGGTGGCGTGCAGATGGTTGCCATATTGCACAGATTAAGTAAAACACTGAGACGAAATTTATACTTTTAACAGAAAAGGTCTGATTAGGGGATTTAAACTCTTGACAATCTGGCAACCGCAAACGTGAACGCTCGTGGAAGATTGTTAAAAAGTAAAAATAAAAAGTAAATGTTATATTTTGTGCCCTTTTCTATTCGACAAAAAAGAGGGATTTTGGTAATGTCTTTATTTTTAACTACATTTTAGTCGTGTCTATTTCGTCAACAATATTGCTTGTTGATATAGTCACGGTTATCTATTGATCTGTTGGTGTCATCTCATCATCCATGATGAATAAAAGTTTTTTTTTCACACACAAAAAAAAATCTTACCCCAAATTTTGAATGGATATACTGTATATCTGGGCTCGCCTTCTCCGCACAGAATACATGCTCTGCTTACAACTTGACCAAAACAAGTTATCTAGTAACATATGCTCCCACTGCTCACTTTGAAATTCTATCTATGTACGCATCTCACCAGGTTTTGGAACGGTGCTTCTAACTATGAGTCACACACACCGGGTCATGTTGTAGTTGTAATACAGCCCTGCATGAGTGTGTGAAAGTGGGCTGTAAGGTCAGAGGTGTGAGTTTAGCAGAGAGCATCAAGAGTGTGTGAATGAATGGTTGAGAGGAATGCTCTGTGAAGGATGAGGTGAACAGAGCAATATTTAGAGGATTAAACACACACACACACACACACACACACTCACCTTGAGTTTAAACACTCCGCTCGTTTGTTATTGAATGAGAGCTGCTTATGTCAAGGCCTTGGCCTGCATAATGTTGTACTAATGCTCGTGTGTCAGTGTTAAAGTCACTGTAAAGTCAAAATTAAGAGATTGTCACACCACAGAAAAATGTGTAATTAGCCACCCAGCCAAATTTGGATGATAAATAAGCCGGCAAGTACATTAAATAAGCTATCAAAAGCTTGAAAAAAATGCTCTCAAACGCTGGGGGCGTGTCCACTGGCTGCGCTGAAACCACGCCCACTCACGGGGAAAGCTGTCGACGGTGATATTAGGTGAAACTGCTTTCAGGATGGGAGGATGACGTCTGAGGCGGGAGATGGTCGGCCCCGTTCACCAGTAACAGCGGATTATCAATGAATCCCAGTTGTCTCTGACGAAAGTTTATAAAACAATCCCGTGTAAAATGATCACTACAGAGGTGGGTGTTGATACCGGTGAAATTTAAATAAAGACACCTATCTGTTTTGTACATGATCGCATCCAGATAGTAGCCTACGCATTTCCATGCCGAAGGCATAGCTAGCTAGAAAACTGTACGTTGTAGTAACTAATAGTACTGAAAGTCACTCGCGATTAAGCAGCAAACTGATGCAAATGTGCTCTATTATTAGGACGGGCCAACCTCGGTAGCCTCAGTGCATCATCTAGTAGGGGCGTGTCCACAAGCTCAGGGGCTCCAGTGCGTCATCAAGCCCCGTTTAAGCCCCGCCCACAAAAATCCGGAAATTAGCAATGGTGAAAAACTGTTTAACGGTTTAACTCCGCATTTCAGGAGTATACTTCACAGTTCACAGTCTTTGTAATATGTTTCAGCAATACATTTCTAACATTTATAATCGGTTTAGAATTATTTTTTTTTTTAGAATTGCCTTTAGAGGGACTTTAAAGGAGACATATCATGAAAAATCCACTTTTTTAGCCCTTAAATGCATTTTGTTGTATATTTGGAGTGTTTATAAGTACAGAAAAGAT
The DNA here is from genome assembly GCA_038021265.1 of Cyprinella venusta. Taxonomy (NCBI): domain Eukaryota; kingdom Metazoa; phylum Chordata; class Actinopteri; order Cypriniformes; family Leuciscidae; genus Cyprinella; species Cyprinella venusta. The sequence continues at coordinate 50,749,542 of CM075864.1, forward strand.
TAAATTATTCTCTTCGGGTGCTTCGTTTATATCTTTATATTCTGTTTTGGTCATATTTTTCAACCTGTTCGGATTTTCCTGTTGTCTATTACGTTTTTTGAACAATTACGTCACAGTATTTGCAGCGGAACTGACAAATAAGGACATTGACTACCGGTCCAACACTTCGAGCAATCCGCCATTATTATTTCTCGCTCCGATTTTGTAGTCCAAGCTCAATGATGCAGAAGTTACGGGAGGACTAGTCAAAATGTTCGGTTGTTGGATGTAGTGACCTGAAGCACTTCAAGGATCCCCAATCCAACAACCTCCGCCAGTATACAGAAGGGTTTGCCGATCGACTTCGTCTGAATGAGGGGTAAATTCCTTCTATCATTAGCTGCTGTGTTTTCTGACGCGTTCTAAACGTAAGTTATCATATTATTATCATACAGAGTTTTAGTGGTAAGATCAGACCGCAGTCATTTATCTTGTCAGAGTGCTTGTTTTAACAAGAGAAATAGTCGACTTTCACTAATAACACAACATAGTTAACGTTACATACCACTGCATCCTTATGAAGACGTCGTTCTACAGGTTCATCTTCGTCTTTTTCAAATCGCTCGCTCTGGCTCGAATATGTAACGCTTGATGGATAAGTCTTCCGTTGTTGACATTTTGTTAACGTGTGAATAAAAATGTTCTTTGAAACTATAGTAATCGTATATCTCTTATCAAACTACAATAATGGCTGAACGCGGGGAGTTGAACCGACCGTGAACTCAGCGACCTGGAGAGTGGGCGGGGAAAGACGCAACTCCTTTTTATTTAAAGGAGACGCTTCGAAACGGGTTGCTCAAAGAAGCACATCAGAAAAGGGGCCTGTTGAGCTATAATAATGAGGAATTCAGACCCAAGCATTGCAGTTATGCTTTATATAGACCACAAATGTATGATTTATAAGTAAAAATGAATGATTTAAAAGCACGATATGTACCCTTTAAGGTCAACAAGGCCAGTCGGTGTGCATTAGACCCAAGCAGCAACATTCTAATCTGAAAGCTGAAGCTACCCGGAAGTGCGAAAAACTGCAATACATCTCAAATCCGCTAGAGGCCGGTCCCAAAAGGGAGCAAATATCCATAGATGTCATGTTAAAATCTCCATTTTCACAGCATAAAATTCATGTGTTTACAGTTTGGTCCTATGGACTTTTATTGTAATCTTCAATATGTTCCGAGTGCCTGACAACTGTGAGTGGGGTGAATTTTTTTTCTAAGGCTCTGTTTACACGAGAACGCTCGCGGGTGAAAACGTAAAAATATTTTTTCGGATGTGCCTTTCGGTTACACGGCGACGGCATTTTTGAGGCTCAAAAACGTGAAAAAGTGAAACCACTCTCCAGAGTGGAAATCTTAAAAACGCTCCACCGACGCGTTCCCGTGTAAACGGTAAAAATGCAAAAGTCTTCTCGACAGTGAAGGTTGTACGCGGGCGCGTGGACTTGGTGGTGTTGTAGTATGCACTCCTAGCCGCCTGAAGTGCATACTACATTAAATTTAACACACTTTTGCGTCTCCATTTGCACGCGGATTTCCCACACAAAACGCTCGTCTAAACGCAGAATAAAAAAAGATGACGCAACGCCACTTTTGCGTTTTCTCTTCAGAATCGTTTCCGTGTAAACATAGCCTGACTCATTAGTTTAGATTATATTTAGATATAAAATGTATGACAAAAACGGTGGTTAACTTTGATTGACTGCTGATAACGGGCTGCGACGTCTCGGCCATGATCTGACACATCATACCACCTCTGTATCCTTTCTGAAACTTTTGTATTTTGTATTTTCCAAGATTTTCCAGTATGGTGCCCCCCATACCCCCCATAAACAGCCTCAAACCCGTTCTTCAGAGAGTCTATGGGTGACGTCACAGACGCTTTGTCCATATTTTTTACAGTCTATGGTTAGACCCAAGTGTGCCCTCTCGATCGCCCCCCAGTGGCCGGTCCTAGTATAGGCCATAAACCGCGCCTCCCAATGTTATTCAATAGAGAGCCTAAGTCCCTCCCCTTCCGGTCGCCCACCATGGGACCTTATTTCGGAAAAATATTGAATGGTAGTCAATGGCGAGAGACAACAAATATTTTGATCTCGTTTGAATTGTGCCCTGAATTACACATATGATGTTTGTCAATTTAAAAGATATATTTTAAAGTAAAGAAAGTCGCAGTTTGATGTAAAACCGTTGAGTTATAAGACTGTGAAAATACGTAATTACAAAGACAACAAAGCCCACAGGCGCACATTTTCTCTCAATGAATGAAGCTAACTTTACTGAGGCTGTTTGTCATTGTTTCTACAGTCTTACGTTATAATCGTAACGTTACGACGTCATACCTGAGTGTTTCGTACCAGACTGCACGCACACGAGCAGCGGATCTCGTTTCTCTTCCCGGGAGATGTAGTTCATTCACAGAGCGATTTTCACATAAAACTAAACGTTACTCTTCTGTTTTATGACAAACTGCGACGTTTTTGACTTTCAGAATTATCTTTTAAATTGACAAACATCATATGTGTAATTGAGGGCACAGTTCAGACGGAATAAAAAGATAAGTTGTCTCTCGCCATTGACTACCATTCATATTTTTTCCGAAATAAGGTCCCATGAGCCGGAAGCGGAGGGGCGGGACTTAGGCTCTCTATAGGACTTGAGACCAACTAAACAATTCAATTACACTTCACATATCCTTTTCCCAAAGACAGTTTCTGTCATTTACTGTAGTTTCTATCACGTTGATGTAATTTCAAGTGTTATTTGTTAAGTGTAAGTGTTTAGTTTGTTATTTGGTGCTGTGACATCATGATTGACAGGTTCTCTGTGCAAGGTAGTCACTGAAGCACCAGCGGATTTTCTTTAATAATGTTGACTATGTGGTTAATAGTTGCATTTACCTTATTTTAACGAGGTTCTGCAATCAGCAGACATCATGGGTGGGTGGCGTGTGCTTGTGATTGATTCAGCGAGAATGAGGGCGGGGCCTTGATTTCGAGGCTTTACTTTCTGCTCACTATCTGGCCATGTCTGGACATTGGCAGCTTGAGTTCTTTCTGATGGAAAAGAGCGAAGGGGCATCGTCCATCTTTTTTTACAGCCTATGGTTAGACATTGTGTGATGCAGTACAGCTTTATTATACTGTGTCTGTGTGTGCGCATGCAGGCTTCTTGGTTCATTGCTAAGGTTAATTGCACTCCAATAAACTAAATAAACAAAACCATGTTTACTTGAAGATCTTCAATAAGCGCATGGCCTATATACCGATCCAAACGCCAATCTAGCCATCCCTCAATTCTGTCTCTTCCTCTGTCTTTCTGCCCCTCTTTTACGAAATAAGTGGAGAGCATCCATTAAGACTTCCTCTCCAGCTGGGACTATCCTTCTGCCATCTGCGGTGCCTCATTACTGTCTTTCTCTTTCTCTCTTTTTTTCCTCTCCATCCATCAGACTATCTTTATCACTGAACGCACAGTTCCTCTGTCTCTGTCCAGTGTTATATTTTGGCAGTGACTCGTTGTATCTCTGCTGAGATATGACTCCCATTTTCTGCTCTTCCTCTCATCTTCCCTTCTTTTGTGCTCTTTATAACTGCTGGCCTGTGAGTGGTGGAGGTGTCGGGCCTCATATGTCACTCGGACACTGTTGACATAACCTGTTGTGACCTAAAGGCTATTAAAAGATAACACTCACATCGTTTATTGGATATTTTGTCCTTTTTTACTGACCTGGATCAGTGGTTCCCCAACTGTGGAAGCCCATTTCAGATAGATGGATGGATGGATGGATGGATGCATGGATGGATGGATGGATGGATGGATGGATGGATGGATGGATGGATGGATGGATGGATGGGTGGGTGGGTGGACGGACGGGCGGATGAATAAATGGATATGGTTAATTGGTTGGTTGGTTGGTTGGTTGGTTGGTTGGTTGGTTGGTTGGTTGGTCAGTTAGTTGGATGGATGGATGGATGGATGGATGGATGGATGGATGGATGGATGGATGGATAGATATATGGTCGGTCGGTTGGATGGATGAATAACTATAGATGAATATGGTTAGTCAATTAGTTAGCTGGATGGATGGATGGATGGATGGATGGATGGATGGATGGATGGATAAATGGATACATATATGGTTGGTCGATGGATGGATGGATGGATATATGGATGGATGGATGGATAAATGGATAAATGGATACATATATGGTTGGTGGATGGATGGATGGATGGATGGATGGATGGATGGATGGATGGATGGATGAATAAATGAATAGATATATGGTTGGTTGGTTGGTTGGTTGGTTGGTTGGTTGGTTGGTTGGTTGGTTGGTTGGTTGGTTGGTTGGTTGGTTGGATGGATGGATGGATAAATAAAAGGATAGATATATGGATGATGGATGAATAAATTGATAGATATATGGTTAGTTAGTTGGATGGATGGATGGATATATATATATATATATGGTTAGATTGATTGATAGATAGATAGATGATAGATAGATGGCTGGATGAATGGATGGTTGGTTAGTTAGTTGGGTGGATGAATAAATGGATGGATAGATAGATGGATAGATGGGTGGGTGGGTGGATGGATGGATGGATGGATGGATGGATGGATGGATGGATGGATGGATGGATGGATGGATGGATGGATGGATGGATGGATAGATAGATAGATAGATAGATAGATAGATAGATAGATAGATAGATAGATAGATAGATAGATAGATAGATAGATAGATAGATAGATAGATAGATAGATGGTAGTATTATTTATGTACTATTATACATTCATATTTTGAATTAGTCTTTATTTACACGTTTCATTTTAGTTTAAGTGTTATTGGTTTTGATATGTGCTTCGGCTTTCGGCATTTTTAGGGGTTTTATATTTCTATTTAGCTTTATTTTTTAGCACTTTCATTAAACTTAGATGGCGAGCTTTATTTCAGTCGCATTTCAATTAACTAAAGTTCAGGAGTTCAAGCAATCATGTGGAAGGCACAGCATTATGCTAATAAAAGCAAATTAATTTATGTGTCATTCATCAATTTATGTGCCTGTGAATGTCAATAAGATTTTCTTTTTTTCTCTAATAGCACACTATATTCTTTCCCCCCCCCCCCCCCCCCCCCCCCCCCCCTCTCAGTCGTTGTATAGTGCTTCTGAAATGTGGGCACTTGAGCAGATTCGTCTTTAAACGCCTAGTTATGAAGATCAGTGAAGAACAGTGGGCATCATACACTTGTCCCCTTCATTGTGATTCATTTCTAAACACATTTACTCTGCCTCTGTTCTGCATTGTGGCACCAAGGGTTTAACTGATTATTTAGGGCGCCAAATTGTCACGCTCTTCTTCCATTTGGTGTGTGGGTGGCGGGAAAGTTCGGGTCTGAGTCTGCTCTTGAGTGCTAGATCAGATTCATCAACCTTTTATCCTCGCTTATATCACTCCGTGTCCCCGTTTCAAAGGGTAAAAGCGACAGCGTTTATTCCGCCTAGAAATATCTCAAAGCGCTCTCATTTTCATGCCAGCGAGAACCTAAATGCATGAAGGTTTTTTATGGCACAGTGTGAAATGAAACTAATCATGAGTGTTTTCCTAGTGCTGTGTGGCAGTCGTTGCGTTTGAAATGCTAATTCCTTGGGCCCAAGCCACGCTCACGTTTGATTTTTCTTTTTCTATCAAATACAAATATCTTTGTTCTTTGAACAGCTAAAATAAGGCTGAATAATTTCACGTGTCCCAAGAATTCCAGAAAACATTGGACCCACACTGTTCTGCACTGTCAGATTTATGTTAGTGTAATTGCTCGATTTGAAGCGGTTATTTAAGATTTGTTTTAATGTCTTTTAAGCATTCTGTGGACAGTAATGCATCTCATCCAAACCAACAGAAACTCTTTCTTTGTGTCCTCCTCGATGGCCTTGAGTGGCGGTTCTCATAATCTGAACTCTGAATGACACAATGAAAGCGGAGATAGATGTCGCTAAGCTATTTTGTGCCGTTTTGAAGATGATGTTTGGCCAGATTTCATTCATCTGATGTCAAATTCCTGCTCTGAGCAAATACAGGACAGTGTGATCATTAATCACAGCACTAAACGAGACGCTCTCTGTCCTCAGGCGTACCCGTCTCTGAAGCCCTTGGCGTCGTGGACACGGGACCTGTGCCAGCGTGTGGAGCAGTTCGCTCGCTGGGCAAAAACCGCTCACCCTCCTGTCCGCTTCTGGCTGTCTGGATTTACCTTCCCGACGGGCTTCCTCACCGCCGTACTACAGAGCTCTGCGCGACAGAACAACGTGAGACTCGCACACACAAGCTCAACGACACATCATGAGGCTCATACATATTCACATGTACAGGATGTCAAGGACTCTTTAGTGTCCTTTTATACTCAAACACACACACTAGAGAGTGCTCAATCCAAGATACACTACCGTTCAAACCAGTGTTGTGCCTGAACGCATTCGTATTTTGAGCGAACGTGTCCGAAATCTCCCACTACTCACTATATAGTGGACTATATAGTGAGCTCGCCATTTTGTAATGTTGTCCGAATGTATAGTGTTGATTATTATACCCTATATAGTCCACTCAATGTATCCCAGAATGCATTTTGAAAAGTAGTGTACAACCGATGGTCACTAACCCAAGCCCTATACCATCATGCACTGCGCTGATTGTAAAAAAGACGAACGGGCGACAGCAATGACGTAATCACCGGCGCCGAGGGACGATCGAGTTGTGTCCGAAAGTGGTGTTTCTATTATGCTGGTGAGCTCACTATATAGTGGGGTAGGGAGAAGTGGTTTGAGTGGAGATTTCGGATACAGCCATAGTGTTTATTTCGTTGACAAATAATTTTGGTAGGGCTGGGAAACGATTAATCGCGATTAATCGAATCCAAAATAAAAGTTTGTGTTTACATAATGTATGTGTGTGTAGTGTGTATAATTATTTTGTATGTATAAATACACACATATGCATGTATATATTTAAGAAAATTGTGTTATTAATATAGCAAATATTTATATTTATGTATAATATTAATTTTTCTATAAATATATATAAAGTATATACATGCAAATATTTCTTAAATGTTTACATGCATGTGTGTGTATTTATATATATATACAAAATAATTATACACACTGCACACACATATATTATGTAAACACAAACTTTTATTTTGGATGCGATTAATCGCGATTAATCGTTTCCCAGCCCTAGATTTTGGTCAACGACATTTTTTTCCCTGACAAACGAGATAAATAAATATATATAAAAAAAAAATTTAAAAAAAAAATTTGAATGACGAAAACTATGAAAATCTGTTTAGATTTTTGTCAATGAATAAAAACGAGACGAAAATGTTAGGGAGAAACGATTTGGAATGAGATCCAAACAGAACTGGTTAAATGTGAGAAAGCGTGACGACTTGAATGGACACATACATAAAATGACATGATAAAATTATGTCAAAATCTCGGTTATGTCTTTTGTGAACACAAACAGTTGGGAGAATACCAGATATGAATATGAGAGATTATCGGATCAGTGTATTGGATTCGTGCGTTCGGCCTTAAAGTGACAGTAACCTAATAAACCTGCTGCTGTGCATCATTAATGTTAATCGAATAACAAAAGAAAAAGAGAAAAACACTCAATTTTCTTTACTGAATAACATTAATGGTTTCAATAAGGAGTAATCTAAATTTAATTTACACAAATAAATAAGTCTGCTTGGAAGAATGAAGTGGTTTTATTTAATTTTAAGATCAATACTAAATGTTACAGCAGTTAAATCTGTGTCTATGTTGCATGTTAAAACCTTAATAGATGTTTTCTCCAGGAGTATAATGAGTTTGGATATTTTAGAGAAATGCTTAATTGATGCATTACAGTTTATTTAAACCCATTACATTCTAGTTGACTAAATCTACAGTACACTCTTAGAAGAAATGGTTCTATTTAGAACCAAAAATGGTTCCATCCCCTGCTTCATATATGGAACTCCAAAATGGTTCTATATAGAACCTTTTTTTTTGGTAAAAGGTTCTATTGGCCAAGTATGGAACCCCAGGGTTCTATATAGAAACCAGAGGAACCCTTTTTTAAGAGTGTATAGAACCTTTTAGGGGTTCCAAATACGTAGCGCTGATAGAACCCTTTAAGGTTCTATATAGAACCTTTTCTTCTAAGAGTGTAGCTGGCCATGTAATAACATTTTTAAAAAAAAAAATCAATGATGCTCCATAACATGGTCGCTATTTACATCTCATGCCGTCTGTAAGCTCTTGTGTTATCAAGGCAACGACTGACGAATTTGTATTAGATTTGTAAGAGCTCTGTTATCAACTCCACAGTGGAAAACGAAACCTTATCCACATCGGCACGGCATAGGGCGGTTAAGCAATGAGAGAGTTTGGGCCTGAAAGTGGAAAAGCAGCTTAAGTGTGTGACTAAGCTCCAGTTCCCATCATTCTCCGTGGAAGCACAAGAATGATAAAATACACAGATAAAGCAACAATTACACACATGATGTCTGTCCTTTGCACTTCTTTTTCGTGCACTAGCTTCTTGGGAATTCAAAAAGAGTGAAAGAGAATTTATTCTGAGCAAAATCAATGTTAAAATGCACATCACTTCCTAATTACGATTCCAAACCTCAAAACTGGGAACATCCCAAAAAGATGTGAAACTTTTTTAAAATGCAGCCTTATATTTCTCATACGGTTTTCAATGACACCAAATCAACGGTCTATGATTAATTTGAGTAACACATCCTCACCGCATTACATTCACACACACTTTGCATTCACATTCACTGACATTCTGCATGGGCCGCAGCGCGATCCTGCTCCATTACCCCTCTAATGCCCCAGTGAGATGTTTATTCTCGATTCCTTTTGGGATCCGCAGACAGCAGTTTCACACACTCTGCTCAGCCGCTCAGTTCCTTAAGGAGCCCGCCCGCAAAATGAGCTGCATCTGATGATGAAGAGACACCTGCGACGCTTCAGGGCAGCCAATTCTGCAGCAAATGGACTGAAAAACAAATGTCCTAATGTGTAATGTCCCCACACACCGACAGGTGGCCAGTGAGAACTGCGGATACACTCAGAGTGGGCTTATCTTGGCAGATCTGTAACTGTGTGTGTGTGTGTGTGTGTGTGTGGAGCAGTTTTTAATGCGGCCAGTGTTGTGTTTTCTATGCAGGTGTCTGTAGACACTCTATCCTGGGAGTTCACTGTCACCACTGTGGATGACAACAATCTGCTGTTCCCTCCCAAGGTGAGTAACTGCTGCCATCCTCTGTCCATTAGGAGCTGATGCACCTGACATTTGCATCTCTCTCTCTCTCTCTCTCTCTCTCTCTCTCTCTCTCTCTCTCTCTCTCTCTCTCTCTCTCTCTCTCTCTCTCTCTCTCTCTCTCTCTCTCTCTCTCTCTCCTAGAAGAAATGGTTCTATTTAGAACCAGAAATGGTTCCATCCCCCGCTTCATATATGGAACTCCAAAATGGTTCTATATAGAACTGTATTTTTTTGGTAAAAGGTTCTATTGGCCAAGTAGGAACCCCAGGGTTCTATATAGAACCCAGAGGAACCCTTTTTTTAAAAGTGTATAGAACCTTTTAGGGGTTCCAAATACATAGCGCTGGTAGAACCTTTTAAGGTTCTATATAGAACCTTTTCTTCTAAGAGTGTTGAGTGTCACATGATCCTTCAGAAATCACTCTAAAATGCTGATTTGCTGCTCAAGAAACATTTCTGATCATCAGTGCGTTGAAAACGGTTGCACTGATTCATATTTTTCTAAAAACTATACGTTTTTTCAGGATTCTTGGTAGAAGTTAAAAAGAACACCAATTATTTGTAATAGAAATATATTGTAACATTATAAATGTGTTTTAGGTCACTCAATTTAATGCATCCTTGCTGTAACAGTATTGATGTTAGTTAAAAAAATGTTAGTGGTAGTGCCTGTCAAACGTCAAACTGTAATTAAATTAATAACTGTCTAGCCCTCAAACCGTATTCACTTTATAGCTCTTAATCCGGTAATTGTGGACAAATGTGGGCACAGAGGACTCGTGATCCTAATTTTTATTTATTATAAATGTTATATCACTGTGTTCGATAAAGTTTTTTCTATCCATTTATGGTGTTTTTTATTTTATTTTGAGGCTTTTTTTTGAATTTATTCACTTCAAAAAGTACCATATTTTCTATGTAAATTATTTGTATGTAAATTAATTACTATGTAGTTTTACTTTTTAACTACATTAAAATATCATTCTAATAAGTTCTTAGAGCTAAAACCTAAAGATGAAGTGACTTTGCTGTCACCTGGTGTCTTATTTTGGCTTATTTTATTTTATTTTATTTTTCCCATTCATTTCTATGGGTGCCCATTTTTGACCCAAATACAAGATTAAGGAGTTTTTTTTTTTACCCACTTAACATTGTAGGATTGAGTCAAAAAAAATTGTGTGTTCAGGAGGCAAACTTAGGAAAAGTAGCCAAGTCTTGTACCGCTCAGATCAAGGGAAGTTTAAAAAAAAATAAATAAATCAAAACTATTTTGCTCACATTTGTCCAGAATACGGACAATATGTAGGATTTTTTGCCACCAGGGGTCACTAACGTCTTACAATAACAAAGGCGTATATTGATGACGCAAAGCATTAAGCGGAATTCCGGATCTTGTCGTCAAGCTGACAGATCTTTTATGGATTATTGAATACCGTGATGTTTTTAACATGACTGCTTTCCCTTTCTACCTTCACACTGTACAAGTTTGGCACTGCAATGTCGAGCAGGCTTTCATTACGCCGGGTAAAAGCAAAGCGGTGTGCGGAGTTAAGCACAGTGTCAAAAGCCCTTATGTCATGTTTCCAAGTTAACTTTGTTTTGCGCTCGACCTCTTGTCCCCCCTCTCCTCCAGGATGGGGTGCTCATCCAGGGGCTGTATCTGGAGGGGGCAGGCTGGGATAAGAAAGCTGCCAGTCTGGTGGAGGCAGAGCCCATGCAGCTGGTCTGTCCCATGCCCACCATCCACTTCAAACCTGTGGAGAGCCGCAAGAGGGTCGCCAAGAGTGAGTACACTGCCTTAAAGGGATAGATAGTTCATTCTTGTGTTACGCAGCACGTTTGAGCTTCAGGAACAACCATTGAGGTTTGAACTTCTGTTTATGTTCACTGATCAATGTTTAGATGTGAATAAAAGCCTAAATTAAATCTGTTCATTATATAAAGTGATCATGTCTCTTCAGAAAATTTGGACTACACCCTATTTTTTTGAAGCTTCAAAGTGTCAGTTGCGCAGCTATCAATGGAGGGACAGAAATCTCTCAGATTTCATCAAAAAGATCTTCGTTATGTTACGAAGATGAACGAAAGTCTTACGGCTTTTGGAACGACAATTAATGACAAAATTGACATTTTTTCGGTGAACTAAACCTTTATGGCCCATTCACACCAAGAACGATAACTATAATGCTAACTATTAGCGTCCACACCAGCTGATGATTTTGTTCGATTTATTCTAAAATCTGCGCCACTTTAAATGCTCGACCTCGGAAAGCAGGAAGGATTCTGATTGGCTGTCGATGTTTCGGAAAGCAATCGTCCTGAAAGGGATTGCACCGATTTAATTTCGTTATTATAGTTGTGGTGTGACCTCTGTGTTTGTGTGTGCAGATATGTACTCCTGCCCCTGTTACTACTACCCCGTACGGTCTGGTGGTTCGGGTCGCCCGTCGTTCGTGGTGGCTGTTGATCTGAAGTCTGGAGCTGTGCCTTGTGATCACTGGATCAAGAGAGGAACCGCTCTGCTCATGAGTCTTGACAGCTAAACACTCACACTTTCAGTGACACTTCATTATCACCCTAATTTTAAACATTGTGTTCAACAGATGACAGGCACTTGTTAGCCCTCTTACATGTGATTTAAAAAGAGAATGTAATCATATATTGGAAAAAGCCATCACAATTTGTTGTTTTATGACCTCGCAAAGTTGTAAATTAATTCAAATGTGTTTAATAAAGCAGACAAAACATCTCAGTATTTTTATATTCAGGGATTTTGCGGATTTTCGAGACATAAAATACTTTAACAACCAACAGATTGGCCGATCATCATGAAATTTAGTGCAGGATGTCCGCAAGTGCACCCACTTTTAATCATTGAAACTTCTGTTTTTATGCTAAAAATTCATAATAAAACATATAATCTAGTATTTTTCAATAAAAATAAAAAAAAATATAGTATAATATTATCCTCTAAAAATGATGATATTTATATTTATTATCCTCTAAAATATAATAATATTTTTATTTTATCACATATTTTATTAGTTATCATAAATTAGGTATCATTTGAAAGTTTATAAACTCAGAATTCATCCTGTGAAAACTGTTTTATAATTGAAAGTTGCGTTACCATAGAAACGGTACTTATTTTATCAGGCTCCTCCCCTTTTGGGCATCATTATATTTCATAATTTATGATCAAAACCTTTTCTAATCTTGACAAAACACATATCGTCAGAAAGGTCTGAGTCTCAAGGTTCCACATTTTGTGACAGAAATGATATTTGGACAGAAATGTATTAATTTGTTTAGGCAGAATGTATACAACTAAATTCAATGGAATTCAATGGCACCCGGTGGCTATTTTTGGTACTACGCATAAACAAAATCTCATGCATTTATGGCTCTGATTTTATAGTAAGTTTAGAGTAAAAAATATTTGTAAAATAAATATTTTATATAAAATAAAAAATATATAGTACAGTATATTTGATTTACTGTCAATTTAAACTTCCATAACTTTTTCATACTTTCATTTTTTGAAGTGTTTTCACTTCAGCAATATTCTGCTGAGTGTTTTCTTTAAAACAAGACCAAACTTGGGTATATTCCAAAGCATTCTTAAATTACAACCATTTAAGTTTGAATAGTGCATTTTAACCCCCTTTCTCAAAAAGGGGGGTGACAGCTAAAGGGTTAACTAATCATATAGATATGCATTAATGCATTTAAAAGGAAAGGGCATAAAAATCAATATCCAAAACCATGATCAACAATATAGCGTGAGAGTTTGTCATCATATACTACTGTTGTTTTTGAAAGAAGATTTTGCTCAAAAATGTAACAAGTGTCAAGTACACTTATCTAGTTGTACAGCGACTCATAGATCTTGTATGAGTTCAGCACTCTGTAAAGTCTCCTTCAGCACATCCCAAAGATGTCCAATGAGTTTAAGGTCTGGACGATACATGCGTGAAACTGGTTTTTCATGATCCACCCAATCATTCTTTCACAGTTTGAGCCTGATGAATCTTGACATGTTCATCCTGGAATATGGCCTTGATGTGTCTTCCTATAGAGGTTTAAGAAATGAAAAGCTACACACTCCATCAATTAGGGTTAACTCGTACCAAGGGCGTGGTGAGCTGGAATCTGCGTACGTTACGAAGAACCACAAACATCCAATAGGAAAATTCAACTGCAGTAGCCACCGTTCAACCTGAAGAGGGCAGCACTAAGACTTTTTTACACCATATATTGTAGAATTAAAGCACTTTATACCAAAATGTTAAAAAAGTTACTTGAATCAATGATCAGCACTAATAAAGCCCCATTCTTACAGATCATTTTAGGGTTTAGTTATCCTTTAAAACTTGTCTCAGACCATGCAGTGGATAAAGAACTAGGCATCAACAACTAGTTAGATAAGTAAAAAGCTGGATGGGATTGTAAATGGCACTTGGTATAGAATCCTAATTTCTTGTTTGTACTTGCAGACCCGTTGCAAATCCAACTTTTTGTAGTTGATTATCTGTAAGAATGGATCTCGATTAATACCAGTCATTTATTCGAGTAACTTTTTTGACATTAAAGTGTTTCATTTCTACAATATATGGTGTAAAAACATCTTAGTGCTGCCCTCTTCAGGTTGAACGGTGGCTACTGCAGTTGAATTTTCCTATTGGATGTTCCGCACTTCGTGACGTACGCAAGTTTCAGCTCACCGTGCGAGCTACGCCCTTGGCAGAATAAAAAAACAGCTTGTTTCGTCAAAACCACAGTAACGAGTCAGGAGTTGGTATTGCGAGTAGGGTTGTGTATTGTTTGAATTTGAACGATTCTGATTCCGATTCCTTGTTTCGATTCCGGTTCCCAACGATTCTCGATTCCGATTCTTTTAAGAGGAAGGGTCAAAAAAGTTTAGCTAACCTTGATAACCAACGGTCTTTCTGAAGGAAATACTCCTTTCTAAAGGGAAATGCTCCTTTTTTTTGTCACAAATTTTGCATTTTGCCGAGATTTTGTTATTTTTAGAAAAGTGAAGCCCCACTTTGGACCGCCGACGTAAGCTACTCATGTTGGACTCGCGCGGTTATGCCAACACTTCCGGTAGACGCTTCTTCATTGGTGTTGTTCAGCGGCTTCTTCTTCTGGTCGGCGGACTGTGAATATCAAAACTAGGAATCGAAATTTTAACTTTTGAACGATTCCGGGAAAAACAAAAAGTTAGTCCCGTTTCCAATCGATACTCGATTCTCGATACCCAACCCTAATTGCGAGTATTGAAAACGATCAGGAGTGTTTTAGCATCGTCTCCTCTGGGGTCCGCCCACTTTTTCAGCATTTTTCAAATATTGCCAGTGGGTGGAGTCAGGCTCTGACCAGGGGTTTAGTTACCCTTTAAAAATGTATTGAACAGTCTAGGAGTGTGTCAAATCCAGGACAATCTGAATACACAAGCCAAATTTGACAGTAACCGAGGGATCTGTGATTTCAGAAAATCGTGATCCAATTAGTTGAAACGCGCCACCAAACCATCTGTATCCACAGGGATTATTCCTTTAAAGTTTGACGGTCGTGGCCATTCAGTCGGCTTGTACCTTGATGATGATTGACGCATGTGGCTGTGTTTGTTCTTCAGAGCTCAGGGGGAGAGAAGCGGCGACCTTCTCAGGACACTCATAAGATTGAGGGAAATTCTTGGAAGAGGAGAACAAGAGAGCGGAGAAACTGGAACAGAAGAATGGTTCTGAGTGAGGGTGGCCTCCGTGTAAAGCTGCATTCACTCCGCCGTCCTCTTCTGAAAGAGCCAGACTTGCTGGGACTGTAAGGAGCTCTTTATTCATCCACAGGTCTGTGTGTCTCTGTACCTCTAACTGGTTGTTGGGGTGCTCATAGCAACATGTCTGATTCACATTCAAATTGGCCTCCAAGGCGCCATTGTAATCTTTTAGAGTACTTCAGATTTTTTTTTCCTTAAAAAAATGGAAGTTAAAAAGAAGAAGGGAGAGAAAGACATCTTTTGATTGGCGAAATGGAGGATGAAGTCCCCAGGGTTTATTCATTACCCCAATGTTCCCATCTCAGACTGAGTGAAACAACTCGCATGAATCTGACACTTGTTGCTCAGGAGAGACGCAAAAACGCCAAAGTTTATCCCCATTTCTGTCTGTACCGTCTCTCACACACCAGATGAGAACTTAACACTGGTCCTGGAGTGCCAGCTTAGGACGAGTGGACAATCCCATTTGGGTTTTAGTAATCTGGTTCCCTTTGGGGACATCAGTCCTGAGTCTCGCTACATTTGATAATCGAGTTAGCTCTTCTCTGTATAGTATTGCATCAAACGTCCTCCATCTGTGTATTCAATTATGGCAGTAAAAACACGAACATTCCAAGAGGAAAACACTGAAAACACACACACACAGCCCTCCACAACTCTCAGATACAACTATTATATTCATTACAGAAACAAACTACGGTAACACTTTACTTGAAGGGGTGTGCATGAGACTGACATGACACCTTCATAACCATGTCATGAATATGAAGTAAGGTTTATGCATGTTTATGACAACTGTCATTAACACACTCTAAAAAATGCTGGGTTGTTTTAACCCAATTTTGGGTCAAATATGGACAAACTCAAACATTGGGTTACAAATGTAATTTAAAAATGTAACCCAGTGGCTGGGTTTGTCCATATTTGACCCAAAATTGGGTTAAAACAACCCAGCATTTTTTAGAGTGCAGGGTTCCAACAGGGTCTTAAAAAGCCTTAAAAGCATTGAATTTATGAATTTGGAAATAATACCTTAAAAAGTCTTTAAAAAGTCTTGAATTTTGATATCTGGGTCTTAAAAATTGTGCTGTATGTCAGTGTTAATTTCATTGACGAAAATAATGATAAACTTTTCTTCAACGACATTTTTTCACTGACGAAAACGAGACGCTAGTTTTGAATGACAAAAACTATGACGAAAATCTATAGACATTTTCGTCAACGAAAAAAAAACTAGATGAAAATGTTAGATAGTGTCGATCTGGGAAGCGATCCAGTCAGACCTGATGTCCTGTGTGTGTTTAGCTAATGTTAAAACACAACTTAACATTGTTCCGCAAACTTTCTTGTGGCCTACTGAAATGTTTTTATTTTACCTGCTTGACTTATCATCTTTTACCCATTCCACATTTGAAAAATAAATGAACACAAGTTGAAGGATTTTTTTTTTTTTTTTTTTTTTTTTTTTGCTGGTAGGGACGGGAAATTGGTATTATTTTTTTATATAAATGGTCTTAAATTTAAGTTGAAGAAACCTGTAGGAACCCTGATTAAGTGTCTTTCGCTCAGTTATGACATTTTGAATGCAAATATGACATTGTTTAAGATATCTTTGTTATGACACCTCGACATAAACCACATCATAACCTGTCAGTGTGTTTGTCAGGACAACTTGACATTAAATGAAGTTAATCTGTCATGTGGTTGGCTTTGACATTGGCTGTCATGAGGCATTATAACTGTCATGAATATTTTGTGTGACCTCAACTACAGTGGTACTAATTGAATTTGTCATTAAAAAGTTAAAATGGCTTCATGACAGCCAATGTCAAAACCAACCGCACGACAGATTAATGTAATGTTTGTTTATTAAGTTTGATCATTAACCTGCTATGTCATGTTTATGACAGGTTGTGTTGTCTTAGTAATGTCAAGTTGTCATGACAAACACACTGACAGGTTATGATGTGGTTTATGTCAAGGTGTCATAACAAAGACATCTCAAACAATGTCATATTTGCCTTCAAAATGTCATTATTGAGAGCGAATGACACTTAATGACAGACATGAATAAAACTTCCTTCCCATATTCATAACATATGTCATGTCATGATTGTGAAGGTGTCATGTTATAATTTCTCCAGTCAGTGAAAGGTGGATTTGCAGTTCTCATTTTGTGTCAATATGCTGAATTTAGGTGTAAAACCATACCCATATATATTAACAACTCATGTATATAATATTTATCATTGCATATTCTGCATTATTGG
Organism: Cyprinella venusta; assembly: GCA_038021265.1. Lineage (NCBI taxonomy): Eukaryota > Metazoa > Chordata > Actinopteri > Cypriniformes > Leuciscidae > Cyprinella > Cyprinella venusta. Next base: position 50,766,957 of record CM075864.1, read on the forward strand.
ATGTTTTTTGATAAACACTGACCAAGTTTTAGGGCTGGATGATATGATGATATATATAGGCTATATTTAACACTGATATAAGTGATCACCCGGATTTAGACCTACCCATTTTGTATTTATATAAAGCGTTCCCTGGCATATTTGCTTTATGTTTAGGTCTATATTGCTTTTATTTCCCCGGTGTCAAAATCAGGCAAACATAAATGTCAGGCAACACGATTCCTGGCTGCATGTCAATATCCATGGATCACTGGATCTTTAGTAAGTCGTGAGGAACACTATATGGAGTCCAACATTTAGTTTAAATTGATAAAATTGTTCGTTTTAGTCGCATTTTCACAGTTTCCCCTATTAAATCTTTTGCCACTCAGTCAGGCCGAGGGGGGTCGTTCCGGCGGGAAAGTGACGTCAATGCATTCCCTCTATTCCTTGTGCCATCTTGTTATCTGATAATTGATTAATCTTCCCCACCTGCTTTGTTCATTACCCTCTTTGTTTGCAGTCCTGTGTTGGTTCATTGTCCATATTCCCTCGCGTTTCTTGTTTAATGCCATATGCCTTTCTAGTCTTGGTTTGTAGTTTTGTTTATTTATTTAATCTGCACTTGAATCCTTGCTTCACTTTTTGACCTTCCGTGACAATTTGATAAACTCGGCCTTCCAGGAATTAAATTCCCACTTTTGCATTGATCAGTTGACTGCAGTGCAACAGGTTTAAAACACTCGAAATGAAAATGTTTGGTCCCACACGAATACTAATATGTACTTTTTTTTATGTAAAATACATATAATTTGAGTAACAACTACACAGGTGCCCCTTTTCACTTTCAGCATTTCATCACCTAAAGTATTTTGCAACAAATTCCGATGCAAGTTCACATTTCACAAAATAAAGTCTCCATTTTGACAGACACAGTCAATATTGACCCCCTTTTGCACATAGGCCCCAGGTTCAAGTCTTACACACAAAATTATGGGCTAAAAATGGTCAAATATTTGGTAACACTTTAGTTTACAGTGTCTCTGAACAACTATAAATTATGAATAATGACATGCAACTAACTCTAAACCAGTCCCTATTCCTAACCCCAACCCAATAGTAATGTAGTTTATTGTTATTACGCACACCGTAACTCAGACACCTTCAAATAAAGTGTAACCAAATATTTTTAAGTCTGATTTAATTCATAGACATTGTTTCTATTAAAGGATGATCTATTTAATGTTGAATGACATGCCAAAGGTGAACGCCCAATGTGACTCATCATGACCACACTGTTTTAATATATATTAGGGCTGTGCAAAAATTAATTGCGATTAATCGCATCCAAAATAAAAGTCTGTGTTTACATAATATATTTGTGTGTGCTGTATATAATTATTTTGTATGTATAAATACACACACATGCATGTATATATTTAAGAAAATATGTTATTCATATACTGCATAAAATATTTATATTTATATCATATAGATTATGTATTTACAGATATTTATACAGAATTTAAGCGCAAATAATTCTTAAATATATACATGCATGCATAGGTATTTATATATACAAAATAATTATATAGCCTACAGCGCACACATATATTATGTAAACACTTTTTTTGGCTATTTTGGATGCGATTAATCGCAATTAATTTTTGCACAGCCCTAATATATATATATATATATATATATATATATATATATATATATATATATATATATATATATTTCGAAATGTAGGTCTATTGTTTGTTTACATTTGTCACAACCCCGGATTCCTGTCTATTTTTATTTTATTTTTACTGAGGGGAAAACGCAAAAGACGCGAAGACAGTAGGGTTAAATTCACTAGAGATGACAGACAATCAATACATCCCAGCCCCACATGATCCCTCAAACAGACACCCTGTTCCCTGCTCAGATGGAGAGAGTGAATGAGTGAGTGATTGATAATGATGGAGGAATCTGGGAGAGAGTCTCGTGAGTCCGGGAGAAACGGGGGCGGGGCGGGGCGGTGCGGGTCCAAGAGAGACTCGTCTCTCGTACGTCCACCGAAAATAAACCTGCATTAGGGGGGAAAACGAGAGCTGGGGAGGAGGAGAAAGAAGAAGAGAAGTGGAAGCAGCTCGAAACCGAGAGAGGGGAGTGCCTGCGTTTACAATGGATTAAAAACTGCGCAATTTCATCATCATCATCGTCATCATCATCCCCTTCAGATTAAACTCGTGTGTGGACATGAGGGTCTCGCGCCGCGCAACCACCACCATATCACGCGAGCTGAGAGGAGTCGTGGTGTGCGCGCGCGCGCGTTTTTTGGGGGAGAAGACTCTGGAACAATTTTGTGTCACATCATCTCCTCTTACAGTGGTTTCATAACGCTGCCGCGCCGACATTTTACAGTGTGCGATTCAAAAACCCTCGTGCATGACATGATGAAGGTGCTGCGGCGTTCATTCACAGCGCGAGGCGAAACAACTGCGCAGTTGCTTTCTTTTACCATGCATTTTTACAATGAAGATATGCGAGAAGAAGAAGCCACATCCCAGTTTGACTCTCCGTGCGTTAGCAGGTAACGTAAAGACAGACACTTTCTGGACTTTATGCACCTCGTTGATAACACTGCATATGGATTGAGCATCTCTGTTATATGTTGCCATGCAAAGAAACGTGTCGGAAGCGTGATTAATTTCCGCCTTTAATTATTTCCTTGCAGGTTGATGAAATTCACAGTCATTATGTGTTGGTTGCAAACAGAAAGTGGGTGAAGGTTTCCATATGAGTGGTGGATAAAGTTGCCCACCCTTTCCCAGTAACACGGGTGAGATCACAGTTAATGTGAACCGGGAAGACTGTGGGAGTTTGATATTACGTAATCGTCTGTTTTAGAAATAATATTAGGGATGTATCATCATTTTATTTCTCGCTCGCAATGATGATAACGAATGCAAAGCTCAATCAAACCGTGCTGTGTTTTCACATACTTCTCATCGCTGAATGAGATTCGGGCCTGGCGGTGGGCGCTCAAGGGTGTCGCATTTTTTTTTTCTTTCGGAAATGTCATGTGGTGAAGTTGTGGCGGGATGAGAGATTTTCCAGGAAGAACATTTGATTTTTTTTTCTTCTGTTTTCTCTTCCTCTCTTCTGCTGACTACACGTCACCGCCCCCTTTTCCCCCTCGTGTGTTTTCTAAGTGTGACCGCTTGGTGTCGCTGCCGCACTGCTGAAGCTTATCCTCTCAGACTCCGCTTTCATGGCGGCGGTTAGTCCTCGAATCCCCTCAGATTAAGTTTTGCACATAATGAAGTGAATAGAGCTTTTGAGAAACATATTTAAAACTATTTACAGTTATTATTGTTTTTTAACTCGTGTCACAATATATCACGATACAAAAATGCAACAATATCGTGTGGATAGGATAGTGGCAATGTGTTGAGTTCAGCCAAAATGAAAATTACTGAGGAAAACAAATCACGTTTACAAAGTTTTAGCGTCAGTACTACATTAAACTACTATATAATGTTGAATGTAATGTATACTAATGCAGTGGGGAATATTTGTGTGTCCTGATAATGCCATGTGTTTTTGTTACCAGTAATAAGTAGCCTACATTATTTAAATATATCCAGTCAGGGAAAGAGTGTAAGCATATTCGTTTAAATAATTCAGTATTTTCAGCTTCAGAATCATGAATATATTCAGGTGTCACTGTTGTTCTGTGCTTTGGGTTATCAGTCTAGTCCAAGCCTATTTATTTACACACACATTAATGTTTAGACACCCAAACATTTAGCATTTTAATCAACAGTAAATTTTCTGCTAACCTTTTACATATGTCTTGGAGTATTGCTAAAATATCGTATCGTGATATTGTTACACCCCTATCATTATTATTATTGTGTACACTCCAAATCCTCTGCTCTCAGCCAAAAACAAACTCAGACATATTCAGTTTTCAGATCAGACCACATTGGGTTCAATGGCCAGATATAACAAAAACAAAAAAATCTTCTTGGCATCCAATACAACAGATAGTTTTAATGCACAGAGATATAAAAATAAAGGCCCCCATATTAGGGGTGTGAATCATCACTGGTCTCACGATTCAATTCAATTACGATTATTTGGTTCTGTATCACGATGCACTGCATCCTCACTTTTCAATATTACACATGCCTACATTTTCGTTAATGAACACAAGCAGTCAGATGTACATGAACATCGATACAACGATTCATTTCAACACCCCTACCCCATATTTACAATTAAACATACTGATGTTGTGGGCCTCTTTTCTTCATCTTAGAATCAAATAGCAACAGATAATAAAAAAACAAAACCTGACTGCATCTGCTCAAAATCTTATTGTGGGACTTTCATCAGGACAACGATCCAAAAAAACACATCAAAATCAACACAAAAATGGGTCTCTGAGCACAAAATGAAGGGTTTGCCATGACCGTCCCAGTCCCTTTGGCCTGAACCCTATTAAAAATTTAGAAAAGTGTTTCATAACATTGAGTTGGGAAATTGGAGGATCATAACAGATTCAGTATGGAGGAATGATGTGTGACAATTTGTTAACACTGACTAAATACAAACAACAGCCATTATTATGTGTGGAATGAGGCAGAAAATAGAAACAAACTGCTTTGCTGTGGGGGGACAGCGGTTACTAAACAAACGTCATACATCCAGGCCTGTAGGTGTCAGTATAAAGCCTAAACCACTGGTACTTACAGGACGAATAAGATAAAGCTAAAATAAAAACTTAAAAATAACTTGCAAAATCATTCTTTATAACTATTCACTACAGACTTGGTTTCCACTCACTGATCTCTATATTTAGATTATAGATGTATTGTGGGATACTAACTATATTATAGTTGCAACTTGCAAGATCTCGATTCGAAGACCAGGGCAAATCGTGGCGCTTTAAAGATTGTATCAATTACATAGTTACACCAGTAGGAGGTGACACATTGTTTTGTCATTGAATCATTCATTCAAGTGATTGGTTCAAAAATGGTGACTCATCCAGTAATCAAACAAGCAAGTGAAGTCTTCATGAGTGAGTCTTTGAAACCATCGATTCAAAACGATAAAAAAAATAATTTCAAATTAATTTTAAATTGACTGCAGCAATTTACATTTTGTCTGAACCTCTAGTAAATGACATGTTAATGCGTAATTTGTAGAGTCTGGAATCGTGCAGCGCTAATTTCATTGTTAAATTTCACAATGGACATTTTGAAGGGGGAGAAATTTTTTTTAATTTGCATAAAATTTGCATAAATTAACCTGTGCATCTCTTGCATCTACAAGGCACAGTGATTTGTCTTACATTGCTCATACTTGCTAACTGAACGCATGTGATGTGTCTCTTACTAGACACTTTATGTATCTTATTGCACACATATGTTGTCTGAAGTCATTACTGTGAGCTGTGAAACATTATGTTATTACTTGAATTATTGTTTCTGCTCAGATATGAGGTTTAAGCTGAACTCCACTCCTCGTCCCTATGGTTTAAAAACGTTGCTTTACCTAGTTCAGCATCACTAATGCTACTTTACATGAGCATTTTAGGAACAGATCTGTTGTTTGTCCACTAGATGGCAGCACATGCTCAGAAAACAAAGCTTGTTCAGATTCCTTTGTGTTCGCAGTTAAAAACTCGTTTATACAATCAAAACATGCCAGTGCTGATGATCGTGTGAGCATTTACACGAGATTGTTGCTTCTGTTTTGTAAACTTGTGCACTGGTTCTCACCTAGTGGGTCATGTGACACGATCTAGACAGCAGCGGAAAACGGTGTTTAAATAAACTATGATAGCAACATAAATAGGCTTGTTAAAAGGAGAATATTAGTCACATTAAAGTCAAAACATCCAATAAATTGGTTTTGGTGCAAATTCAGTTTGTCATTTAGGAGATTGACCTATGCCAATACAGGTGAAACTCGAAAAATTTGAACATCGTGCAAAAGTTCAATTATTTCAGTAATTCAACTTAAAAGCTGAAACTAATATATTATATAGACTCATTACATGCAAAGTGTGATATTTCAAGCCTTTATTTGTTATAATTTTGAGGATAATGGCTATGAAAACCTTTTCACAATATTCTAATTTTGAATGTGGGGTTTTCATAAGCTGTAAGCCATAATAATCAAAATTATATATTTCACTTTGCATGTAATGAGTATATAATATATTAGTTTCACCTTTTAAAGTTGAATTACTGAAATAAATGAACTTTTGCACAATATTTTAATTTTTCATGTTTAACCTGTATGCGCATCCTCAAATTATGAGAAAATTATTGTAGAAAAATATTAAATAATATACATGTTTCGTGCAGTGAGTTATTTAAGAGCATGAAACCATCAAAATTCAGTTTTTTACAACAATCAATTTGGTACTGTATTGTCTGACACCTCTTGGTGTTTAACCACAGACTATAATGTTCATTTATGCTTTTTTGTGGTTGTATTTGTGACTTATGAAGTCTTCAGGTGTTTATAATTAACAGCAACACAAAGCAAGAGTTTTTTTCTTAAATAACATTATGTTGTTGTTCTGCAGAGTTACGGTTTCACCATGGCTGAGGTTTGGCTGGCCGAAGTGAGTCTCACAGAGCCAATGAAACTCTTTTACCTGCCAATGGGAGAGGATGATCCAGACACACTATGTGGACCAATGGGGTGGCTGGATTTATCTGATGACAGAGTGGCGGAGAGGTCAGAGGTCAGTTGGCATGAACTTGTTAAAGATTAAGTTGTCTGTAGATCACTGTGTTAATCTCTGTTGTGTTCAGGAAAGTGTTCTGCCAGGATGTTATTAAACATTTGTTGGTGGCCTGATGTTATATTTAATAATTTGAACTTTTATTTTGAAAAAATAATATTTAATGATAAAAGTATTTTAAGTTCCGTCATTTTAATCATTTTAATCTGTGCTTTTGTAAAAACAAACAAAAACGCAACATCAAAAATGTGGGTCAGTACGATTTTTTTTTATGTTTTAAGGCTGTTAAGTTCACTAAGGCTATAAATATACAGTGGTATTTGTGAAATATTATTATTCAAAGTATTATTTTTCTCTTTGAATATATTGTAAAATGAAATTAAAGTGATCAAAGCTGAATTTTCAGCATCATTACTCCAGTCTTCAGTGTGTCACATGATCCTTCAGAAATCATATTAGCGGATTTGCTGCTCAAATAACGTTTTTTATTATTATTATGAATGTTAAAAACAGTTGTGCTGCTTCTTGATGCATTTTTTTTCAGGATTTTTTGACAAATAGAAAGTTAAAAGAAGATCTTTACAACACTAATATTTTGTAACATTACAAATCCCTTTCCTGTCACATTTTATTAATTTGATGAATAAAATAATTTATTTCAAAAAAAGAAAAATAAATTCTAACTGACCCTAAACTTTAGTTTATGTCCATAGAAAAAAGTCAAATGATAATCTGTGCAAACTAAATCCAGTTTTTCAGCTGTAGTCATGAACGGGTCAAGTAAACTGGCTACTTTTACTTTTACATGATATAGATGTGATGTAAGTAAACGTTACTGGAGCAAACCACAGGAATCCACAACCAGTTCATCCGCCTAGATAATGAGTCCCACCCAAAAATGTCCATTATTTCATCATTTACTCTCCCTCTGATTGTTCCAAACCTGTATGTACCCGATTGTCTTTCCCCCGGCTGAACACAAAAGATGATATTTTACAGCACAGACCGTTGACATTAGCCATTGACTTCCAAAGTAGGCGACAAGTCAACATTACTTGTGCTAGTTGACAGACGGATCGAGATGCTGTTCAACCTGTAATATTACATTCAGTGTCATTGTAATGGTTTAAAAAGAGTAATTAATGATACTGGTGCTTAAAAATTAATCCAAAAAAGTAATCACATGACCAACAGTAGGGATGTAATTGATTGTGAAGTGAAAGTGAATTATTTTGAGGATTTGAGTGTTATATGAGGGTCACAAAACTGTGTGTTTAGATAGAAAATAACCAGAATTAGCTAAAGTCAGTGTGTCATTGGCCAAAGAAGTCTCCATAGTGTTTGTGTGTTATCTGAGAGGACCGTAGAGTTTCAATAATCCAGTATGTGGGGATGTATAAGTGAAAAGGAAGGAGCTGAGAAAGTGTCCTTCAGGAACGGAGAGATGAAGGTGTCGTCTGTGGGTTATACGGGAGTCTTGACTCTGGACGTGACGTTCAGCAGTGTGAAGTGAATTAGATTGTGTGAGAGAGTGACTGCAGAGTTTCTGGTAAATGTATGGTGTCAGGACAAGACTGTCAATCACCTGCCGTCTCTGCACAGGGTCACCTTTACACACACACACACACACACACACACACATGACTCTCTGCTTGAAGGTCTTGAATGACACTCAACTCTTCCCAAAGCTGGATATCAGTCGGACACGGTCTCCATGAAGAACGGCTCTTCACCTTCTTCTTCATTCATTACTTTACTGCGCTTTCATTAGATGGATGGATGGATGGATGGATGGATGGATGGATGGATGGATGGATGGATGGATGGATGGATGGATAGATAGATAGATAGATAGATAGATAGATAGATAGATAGATAGATAGATAGATAGATAGATAGATAGATAGATAGATGGGTGGATAGATAGATGGATGGATGGATGTTTGGATGGATGGATGGATAGATAGATAGATAGATGGATGGATGGATGGACGGACGGACGGACGGACGGACGGACGGACGGACGGACGGACGGACGATAGATAGATGGGTGGATAGATGGATGGATGGATGGATGGATGGATGGATGGATGGATGGATAGATAGATAGATAGATAGATAGACAGATAGATAGATGGGTGGATAGATAGATGGATGGATGGATGTTTGGATGGATGGATGGATAGATAGATAGATAGATAGATGGACGGACGGACGGACGGACGGACGGACGGACGGACAGACAGACAGATAGATAGATGGGTGGATAGATGGATGGATGGATGGATGGATGGATGGATAGATAGATAGATAGACAGATAGACAGATAGACAGATAGATAGATGGGTGGATAGATAGATAGATAGATAGATAGATAGATAGATAGATAGATAGATAGATAGATAGATAGATAGATGGATGGACGGACGGACGGACGGACGGACGGACGGACGGACGGACGGACGGACGGACGGACGGACGGACGGACGGACGGACGGACGGACAGACAGATAGATAGATGGGTGGATAGATGGATGGATGGATGGATGGATGGATGGATGGATGGATAGATAGATAGATAGATAGATAGATAGATAGATAGATAGATAGATAGATAGATAGATAGATAGATAGATAGATAGACAGACGGATAGATGGGTGGATAGATAGATGGATGGATGGATGTTTGGATGGATGGATGGATAGATAGATAGATAGATAGATGGACGGACGGACGGACGGACGGACGGACGGACAGACAGACAGATAGATAGATGGGTGGATAGATGGATGGATGGATGGATGGATGGATGGATAGATAGATAGATAGATAGATAGATAGATAGATAGATAGATAGATAGATAGATAGATAGATAGATAGATAGACAGATAGATAGATAGATAGATGGGTGGATAGATAGATGGATGGATGAATGTATGGATGGATGGATGGATGGATGGATGGATGGATGGATGGATGGATGGATGGATAGATAGATAGATAGATAGATAGATAGATAGATAGATAGATAGATAGATAGATAGATAGATAGATAGATAGATAGATAGATAGATAGATAGATAGACTCTAAAAAATGCTGGGTTGTTTTAACCTAACTTTGGGTCAAATATGGACTAACCCAGCAGTTGGGTTAAATTTACATTACATTACATTTTTAACCCAACATTTCGGGTTTGTTAAAACAACCCAGCATTTTTTAGAGGATAGATAGATAGATAGATAGATAGATAGATAGATAGATAGATAGATAGATAGATAGATAGATAGATAGATAGATAGATAGATAGATAGATAGATAGATAGATAGATAGATAGATAGATAGATAGATAGAGTATTAACTTCATTATATGGTCTTCTTGACAGGAGAGGGAGGACAGAAACAGGAAGAGCTGAGGAAGCTGCAGGAACGAGTGTGGGTGGAGATCCTGTACACACCTCCTCTCAGCGTGGAGAAGAGAACATGACATCACTCTGAGAGGAGTTGAGGGTTGATGATGACGACACACACTGATCCCACGTGTGTGTGTGTGTGTGTTCAGTCTGACTGGTACTCAATGAATGTGTCCTCCTGTCCTGTGTGGGTAATGTTGTGTGTGTCCTGAGGGGCTTCTGTACAGAGGAAGTGATGTATGCCTGAGGCCCAGCTAACCATGAGAAGGAGGAAGAGAGGAGAGGAGCGCAGGAGCCTGTGGGGAAGAGGACGAGTGTGTAACCCGAGGGCACTAGTGTGGTGGAGAGTTACTGTCCTCAAGTTCAAGATTTAGTTTTGATGCTTTAGTTTTTGTCGTCTTTTTGCTCAACAGTTGCTCACGCTCTCCTTTCTCTTAAAGGGACAGTTCACCCTAAAATGTCCATTCTGACATCATTTCCTCGCTCCAAACCTGAATGAGTTTCTTTCTTCTGCCGAGCACAAAAGATGATATTTTGAAGAATGTCAGTTTATGAGCCCCATTGATTTGAATTATTTTTTATTTAATTATTAGTAAATGTAGTATTATTAATAGGGCTGTCAAACGATTAATCGCATCCAAAATAAAAGTTTGTGTTTACATAATAAATGTGGGTGCACTGTGTATAATTATTTTGCATATAAATGCATGTATATTTAAGAAAAAAAAAAATTATATATATAAAATATTTATATTTATATATAATATAAAGTATATATAAATCTATATACAGTATATACATGAAAATATTTCTTAAATATATACAAGCATGTGTGTGTATTTTTATATATATAAAATAATTATACACAATGCACCCACATATATTATGTAAACGCAAACTTTTATGTTAGATGCGATTACTCGCAATTAATCATTTGACAGACCTCATTATTAATATAATTAAAAAATATTTTTATATTTATTATATTATAATATATTATAATATATATTAGGGCTGTCAAACGATTAATCGCGATTAATCGCATCCAAAATAAAAGTTTGTGTTTACATAATATATGTGGGTGCACTGTGTATAATTATTTTATATATATAAATACACACACATGCATGAATATTTAAGAAAAAAATATTCTTTATATAAATATATAAATTTATAATTAATACATAAATATATAAATTAAGAAATGTATGAAAATATTTCTGAAATATATACAAGCATGTGTGTGTATTTATATATATAAAATAATTATACACAGTGCACCCACATATATTGTGTAAAAACAAACTTTTATTTTGGATGCGATTAATCGTTTGACAGCCCTAACATATATATATATATATATATTATATTTAATATAATAATATATATTAATATATTATTATATCATAAAAATATTTTTATATTTATATTTTTTACATTTATTTATTAATTAAATGTATTTAAAATAAATTAAAAAAAAGTTTTTCTTTACATCAGAATAACCAGAAATGTATTGAGAGATCTTCAAATATTGACTTCATCAATAGGGGGACCACGGAGCAGCCGGGACATTCTGCCAAACATCTCTTTTGTCTCACACTAAAGACAAAAAATCATACAAGTAAACTTTAATTATTGGCTGAACTATTCCTTTAATAGCTTCCCCTTATCATCAAGTCGCTTCACTCTCTGAGGGAAGGTGACGAACGGGGACGGACAAATCAAAACCTCCCCTTCGCCCTCCACCTCTTTTGAATGAAAGGAGCTAATCAAAGCCCCCTCCCCCACACTCACACACACACACACACACGCAGCCACTGCTTTCGGCTCTTTGTGCTCCAGGCCTTTGTGTTGAAGAGGCCCTGACGGGGAGAGAGACAGACTCACACAGACAGAGGGAACACTTAGAAGACGAGCGATCACGTTAAAACACGCCACTGTAATTTACTCCGATGCTGCTGTGCACTTTATCAGAACGCTGCACACACACACACACACACACACGTCCCCTGCTTAACCCCGACACAAACAGACATTACCCAGATGCTGCTGCAGCCAGAGGAATCAATCATGGCCTGTCCACTTCTTCTCTTTCTTTCCTCGTCTGTCTTTGCTTCCCTTCAGTGTGTTTTCTGGCATGATAAATAACAGCACGTTTGTATTGCCAAAGCCGCCGCTGAACAGCTGCAAACACCATATATTTATCCATTTCTAAATTTTCTTTAAAAAATGTGAGTCGTGATTAATGTACACTGCCGTTCAAAAGTTCACCAAGGCAACAAAAATACAGTAAAAGTGCTAATATTGTGAGATATCATTGCGATATAACTGTTGGAATAGCTTTTAAAATGTAATTTATTCCTGTGATCGAAGCTGAATTTCAGCATCATTACTCCAGTCTTCAGAGTCACATGATCCTCCTAAGTTTACAAGAGGTTAATTAATGCAATGTTCTTTTATAAATATGGATTTGTATTACGTCTATATTCATAGATATTTACTATGTATACATACTATTTTTAGTCGAATCGAGAATTGAATCATATTGAGAGCTTGTGAATCGAATTTGAACGTCTGAATCGATTCCCAGCCCTAATTATAAACGTTGTTCCTTTCGGTAATGATCGATTTAATTTGAAGTATCCTTGAAGTAAAAAAGTATTAATTTCTTTAAAAAAAGGGTAAAAGTTATATTTACCCTAAACATTTTTAAAATTGAACAAATTTTAAGTTGGCCAGTTAAAGCTTGGCGAGTGATTTCTACTTAGTAGAAGTTTATTTTGCAATACAATACTTGAAGTACGTCTTACTCAAACAATATTTCAGTAAATTAAGTCATGTATTTAAAGTGTATACTTTACTAGAACACCTAAGTAAATAAGATATTGTGTTGATAGCATATCTACATTATAGAAGGATAGGAAGAATGTGACATTTTGAGTAGAAATGATCTCAAAACAGCAAGTTACGAAAGCTAAAAACAAAAGCAATGATAAAAACGCATAAATACAGCTGAAAAACGTTATCAATTACTCATGCCCCAGTGCATGATGGGAACACCAGCATCAGAAAGCTAAGTCGTTTTTACCTAGTTTACGCTTTATTTTCTACAACAGGGTCCCCGCGGGTCCTTAAAAAGTCTTAAAATGTCTTAAATAAATTTTTCACTTTTTAAGGTCTGAAAATGTCTTAAAATCTGAAATTTACGATAAGGAGGTCTTAAATTTCACGTACGGACCTTAAATTTTAAAGTAAAGACTAAAAGTTGACAAAAAAAATGCAATGACTTTGTCAACTGACTTTGTCTCTGGCTCATTTACAGTTATTTTACTGTTAATTAATGAGCACTGTCCCTGTAAAATAAACAAATAAATGAAATGAAATGAACTAAAACTAGACTAAAACTATGAAAGACAAAATTACTCAAATGTGACTAAGACCAATAAGCATTTTCATCTGAGGACTAAAACAAAAATGGCTGCCAAAATTAACACTGTTGTCGTGCTGAATATTTTCCCTTTTTTTAATTCTTAAAAAAGGTCTTAAATTTGCCTTTTAGAGGACTTAAAAAGGTCTTAAAAGTCATTAAATTTGCTGTTAAAAAATGTGCTGATACACTGTACAAGCTTAAATTGAGTACTAATATAGAATTTACGTTGTTTTTTTAATTCTTGCCTGAACTCATTTATTCAAAAGAAACCACAAAATCAACTGCAGTTCCCTGTAGAATTATAATAACGGTATAATTTCCATTGTTTTCCTGAGTAAGTTGAAATGCTGGGTTTTTTAACCCAATTTTGGGTCAAATATGGACAAACTCAGCCATTTGGTTACATTTAAATTTTATTTTTAACCCAATGTTTGAGTTTGTCCATATTTGACCCAAAATTGGGTTAAAACAACCCAACATTTTTTAGAGAGTGTATTAAAAATATGTAGTAAATATTAGGGCTGGATATTGAGACAAATTTCACAATTCGATTCGATTTCGATTCACAAGCTTGCAATTCGATTAGGTTTTTTTAACCCAATTTTGGGTCAAATATGGTCAAACTAGGGCTGCAACAACGAATCGATAAAATCGATTAAAATCGATTTCTGAAAGAGTTGGCAACGAATTACATTATCGATTCGTTGTGTCGCACGACGCGGAAATGTTTGAGTATTAAAAAAAAGTTTGAGTTGTGCGCGGAGCACTCTTGTCTCTCTCACGCACTGTCGCTCAATCGCGGAGTTCGCATTTGTCAGACGAGACAGACCGAGTGTGTCCGTGATGATCGCGAGAAAGAGAGACTGAGTGTGTCCGAGATCGCTCATGCGCGCGCGAGAGAGAGAGAGACCGCGAGTGTGTCCGTGACGGTCGCGAGAGAGAGACCGAGCTGTGTCCGTGACGGTCGCGCGAGAGAGAGACCGAGTGTGTCCGTGATGATTGCGCGAGAGAGACCGAGTGTGTCCGTGACGGTCGCGAGAGAGAGAGACCGAGTGTGTCTGAGCATTAGTAATTTGGTAGGCCTACATACACTTCTCTGATACTATAGTGATAATTAGGCATATTATATAATTAAAAACAACAAATAAATTCTTACCACTGAATTGGCAGACTGTGATTTGAATCAGATAGACACTTTTATTGTCTGTCCAAGTATCCTACCACTACAAAGGGGATTTTTTCCCCATAATTTGCAGCACTAAATTGTTCAATCTTTACTCTAAATGACTCAGAGAAACTTCACTATATGCTCAAGGATGAGCTGAAAAGTACCTTACACCATGGTCAATCCATTGTATTTGTTATATATTACTTTATATTGTATTTATATTATATATTTATTGTATTTATAATTAATATTAGGATAGACTAGAGATATTATCTTCTAATATAATTATTATTATTATTGCTATTATTATTACCTAATATAGGTAATTTGATCATAAGTGCATTTGCTTGTTAAAAAGTTTCAAACATTTTGTTAAAGATTTTAACATCTTTGACAAAAACAAAAAACAACACAAGTTTGTGAGTGTGTGCATCTGTGAGTGTGAGAGTTTGAGTGTGTGCGAGTATGGAGTACAGAACAAGTTCTGACGTTCAAACAAATCCTGTTAATTTTTCTGATTGTTATTTTTCTTTATTTTTTTATCAATTTATTGTTCGGACAGCTCAAGCCCCTTTAAAAAAGAAAATATACATATTTTGTGCACTTTATTTTTAAAAAGCCTATATATTAGGCAGATGTAAAGCATACATGTGTATGTTTTTTGTTAGTCCATTTTTTGCACTGGATTTTTTTTTCACTGAATTTGCACCTTCAGTTCTGTTTTTTAATAAAGGATTGGAAATTAATGTTTTTTTTATCCGATTCATCGATTAATCGACAAATTAATCGACAGATTAATCGATTATTAAAATAATCGTTAGTTGCAGCCCCATTTGGTTACATTTAAATGACATTTTTAACCCAATGTTTGAGTTTGTCCATATTTAACCCAAAATTGGGTAAAAACAAACCAACATTTTTAGAGAGTGTGTTAAAAATATGTAGTAAATATTAGGGCTGGATATTGAGACAAATTTCACTATTCGATTCGATTTCGATTTACAAGCTTGCAATTCGATTGGGTTTTTATAACCCAATTTTGGGTCAAATATGGATAAACCCAGCCATTTGGTTACATTTAAATTACATTTTTTAACCCAATGTTTGAGTTTGTCCATATTTGACCCAAAATTGGGTAAAAACAACCCAACATTTTTTAGAGAGTGTGTTAAAAATATGTAGTAAATATTAGGGCTGGATATTGAGACAAATTTCACAATTCGATTCGATTTCGATTTACAAGCTTGAAATTCGATTGGGTTTTTTAACCAAATATTGGGTCAAATATGGATAAACCCAGACATTTGGTTACATTTAAATGACATTTTTAACCCAATGTTTGAGTTTGTCCATATTTAACCCAAAATTGGGTAAAAACAAACCAACATTTTTTAGAGAGTGTGTTAAAAATATGTAGTAAATATTAGGGCTGGATATTGAGACAAATTTCACAATTCGATTCGATTTCGATTCACAAGCTTGCAATTCGATTAGGTTTTTTTAACCCAATTTTGGGTCAAATATGGATAAACTACCCCCTAACCCTAACCCTAACTAACTAACCCTAACCCTAACCCTAAACCCAGCCATATTTAACCCAAAATTGGGTAAAAACAAACCAACATTTTTTAGAGAGTGTGTTAAAAATATGTAGTAAATATATTTTAAATGATTTAAAAAACTATAATTGTAAATGTAGACTTATACATTTTAATGAATGACATTTTTGCATATGAATGTCACATGAATATCACGGGCAAGTAGAAATCAAGCCCTGCTGTTATTCCCGAGAAAAAGGAATTGAGTGATGAATATGTAATTTTATGTCAGAGGAAAAGGCCCATTGTCCCTCACACAGTATCAGGCAGACATACTGTACATCTACACAGCGCTATTTGTGTGCACGTAATATAGGAAAGTTTTACATTGTGACTCAATGACGAGTGAATCTTTTTAATTCTTTGTGTGGGTTTTGTGAACTGTAAGCAGTCTCTCAGGAAATGCAGTTCTGGGTTTGTTTTGCTTGCACTCGAGGCACTGAACTGGTCTCAGTCTCTCTCCAAGATCTCATTAACCTCTCTTCAGACTCTGAGCTGAAGAACAGAACAGCAGGGAGCTTGTGTCAGGTCTATGTCACTGTGATAATAAGCCATCTAGTGTGTGTGTGTGTGTGTGTGTGTGTGTGTGTGAGGGACATATTTTCGAGGGATGGTGGGGGCCGAGACGTGAACTCAATGCTCGTGACTTGGACTCAAGTCAGCCCAAATTTGCAAGACCTGTGACTCAACATAGCCAATATTAGAGTACTTGTGACTCGACTTTGACATTATCACAGTTACTTGTGACTTGACTCATTCTGGACAAGTTAGATTAGATTCACGGATCAGTGTGTCCGTCTGTCCCTGTATGTCCTGGAGTAAAATGAGCTAGTAACAATAAAAAAAAAACGATATAACTGCTATTTGTTGAGCAGTCCACTGAAAATCTGCAATTGGAGTATTGTTGATTCATTCATTTCAGATTCATGTTTCCACTCTAAAATCCTAAACAGATTGAGTGCTTGAAGTAAAATTATTTACTTATTAGATCGTTTTGACGGTATTAGATCGTTTTGACATTATTATTTTCACTGAAATATTGCACATCGCTTAATTTCTCAGAGTCTGAAAAAACGTTAGTTTGAAGATTCAGTCTCTCTAAACCCCTCCTTTTCTAAAGTCTACTCTGCTCTGATTGGTCAGATGGCCCAGCCTGTTGTGATTGGTTTTGTCTGCTCTGATTGGTCAGATGGCCCAGTCTGTTATGATTGGTCTACTCTGCTCTGATTGGTCAGATAGCCCAGCCTGTTGTGATTGGTTTTGTCTGCTCTGATTGGTCAGATGGCCCAGTCTGTTATGATTGGTCTACTCTGCTCTGATTGGTCAGATGGCTCAGTCTGTTGTGATTGGTCTACTCTGCTCTGATTGGTCAGATGGCTCAGTCTGTTGTGATTGGTCTACTCTGCTCTGATTGGTCAGATGGCCCAGTCTGTTGTGATTGGTCTACTCTGCTCTGATTGGTCAGATGGCCCAGTCTGTTATGATTGGTCTACTCTGCTCCGATTGGTCAGATGATCCAGTCTGTTGTGATTGGTCTACTCTGCTCTGATTGGTCAGATGGCCCAGTCTGTTGTGATTGGTCTACTCTGCTCTGATTGGTCAGATGATCCAGTCTGTTGTGATTGGTCTACTCTGCTCTGATTGGTCAGATGATCCAGTCTGTTGTGATTGGTCTACTCTGCTCTGATTGGTCAGATGATCCAGTCTGTTGTGATTGGTCTACTCTGCTCTGATTGGTCAAATGATCCAGTCTGTTGTGATTGGTCTACTCTGCTCTGATTAGTCAGATGATCCAGTCTGTTGTGATTGGTCTACTCTGCTCTGATTGGTCAGATGGCCCAGTCTGTTATGATTGGTCTACTCTGCTCTGATTGGTCAGATGGCCCAGTCTGTTGTGATTGGTCTACTCTGCTCTGATTGGTCAGATGATCCAGTCTGTTGTGATTGGTCTACTCTGCTCTGATTGGTCAGATGGCCCAGTCTGTTGTGATTGGTCTACTCTGCTCTGATTGGTCAGATGGCCCAGTCTGTTGTGATTGGTCTACTCTGCTCTGATTGGTCAGATGGCCCAGTCTGTTGTGATTGGTCTACTCTGCTCTGATTGATCAGATGGCTCAGTCTGTTATGATTGGTCTACTCTGCTCTGATTGGTCAGATGGCCCAGTCTGTTGTGATTGGTCTACTCTGCTCTGATTGGTCAGATGATCCAGTCTGTTGTGATTGGTCTACTCTGCTCTGATTGGTCAGATGATCCAGTCTGTTGTGATTGGTCTACTCTGCTCTGATTGGTCAGATGATCCAGTCTGTTGTGATTGGTCTACTCTGCTCTGATTGGTCAGATGATCCAGTCTGTTGTGATTGGTCTACTCTGCTCTGATTGGTCAGATGATCCAGTCTGTTGTGATTGGTCTACTCTGCTCTGATTGGTCAGATGATCCAGTCTGTTGTGATTGGTCTACTCTGCTCTGATTGGTCAGATGATCCAGTCTGTTGTGATTGGTCTACTCTGCTCTGATTGGTCAGATGATCCAGTCTGTCGTGATTGGTCGACCGCTTACATTTTCGTGTCAGAAACAAAATGTTGGTCCAGATCTTCCTCAGCTCTTGATACACAGTGATTCAAACAGGAATGATGGCGTCGGTTTTACCGTATTAATTGAACCAAACTCGTCCAGTCTCAGCTACAACTACAGTGTTTGAGGGTCACAGTAGACGTTGTTCACGGGCAGCCAATGAATATCATAGACTGGCATTATGCAAATGTGTTACATTGTTACGTAGGTTTGTAACAGAGAGAGACTCGTTACTGACGACTCGTATCAGCAGTTCAGAATCAATTATTTTAGTTGACGAAAACTTTATTTGTCGTTCACTTTACAGACTTTTTACTTTCACAAACAGCGTTTTTATACACATTATGAAAGGTAATATTTGAAAAACATATCAGTGGCAGTTTATAGAGTGAGGTCAACCCACAAATCTACCCACAGAATTTAAAACCACTTCATTTATTATGTCACATGAAATGTATGTATATGAAATCACAGTAACAGTCATTATATCCATAGACGTCTGATTTAATATCCCATTGAGACAAATTTGACTGAAATGTCCAGAAAACGTATAAGTGTGTGTGCGTGATGTAACTGTAAAATGACAACGTAATTAAGGTTGGGTGTAATTAGACAGTTGTAAAGGGAGTCCAAAGCTCACAGGACAGTTATGGCATAACTTTAATTACCTGTTGTTAATTCTGAAGGCCGAAGCCCATTGAAACACAGACGCACACGCCTCTCCACATTGTGTGAACAGCGTGTTGGATGGCGACAGATGGATCACTTCAGCGAGCGTGAGCTCTCACACTGCGTCGGTCTGTGAAAGCCTCTTCTACAGTAGCTTTGTTCTCACTGGAGAAGACTGGAGAAATATTGAGACACACTCTTCAGGAGGAGAACAAAGAGCACACACACAATTGAGCGATGTTTCTGTGTGACTGCATGCTCTCCTCTCTCTTTCTCTCTGTCTGTTATTCTGTTCCTCTGCGTGTTTCTTCTGATAAGAGTCTGTAACAGGCTTATGGTCCTTAAAACCTTTTAAAAGAGATCGTCACACTGTCTTTGTTCTCCAGTGGAGATCCTCTCTGCTCTGTCTTAGACATTTGATGTGTGTGTGTGTGTGTGTATTCTAGAGCGCTAATGCACATCATGATTGGATTGGATGTGATGAGATCAGCGAGCAGTCTGGATTGGTGGATTTAGTTTTGGAGTTTGATGTTGTTGTTGTTGAGAATGGCATAATTCAACTCTTTATGATGCAACAATTCAGCATGTTGACGACATTATGAGCTGTAATGCATCCACGATTACAGGTCTTATTCGTTCTATTTAATAACATTTGATTTCATATAAACTGCCTATAAAGGCTATGCCTGTGATGTGATCATGAGAACGCCTCTGCCCTATACACATTTAATTTGCAATTGACAATTCAATTTAAATTTTATATCAGTATACGCACAACCGGCACATCCGGCAACTCAACTGTCAATTTTGTCCCCGCCCCCTTTTGGGGGAAAACAAACTAGACTCCCCATAGACTTCAATACAAAATAACGGCAAAAATCAACGTCCGTACACAGCCGACAGGCGTAAATAACTTAAGAAATCATTTATATAAAACATGTCAAGTAATTATATGTCTACCCTGCCTGCCATCGTGTGTGAAAAATACATACACAAACTTAATTTGGCCAATTTAAAAACATGTCCCTTTATTCTCCCAGCGTCAAATTGGGGTAACAACCCCACCCAGTGGCCAGAGGTGTCTTACCCGGACATTTACTTTTACCTCGTCGAGTCACGAGGTAAGCGAGTGAATGATTTTATTTCGCTTTTTAAAGTAAAAAACCTTAATGTATATCTCATGAATTAATGATTATGATGGCAGGTAGCCTGGGCTAGTTGATAACGGGCATAAAAAATGTATCTTTCACGCTCTATGGCAGGCAGGGTGGACATATAATTACTTGACATGTTGTATATAAGTGATTTCTTAAGTTATTTACGCCTGTCGGCTGTGTACGGACGTTGGTTTTTGCCGTTATTTTGTATTGAAGTCTATGGCGAGTCTAGTTTCTTTCCCCCAAAAGTGGGCGTGAACATTCTATGATGACGCAGCGCCGGTTGTGCGTATAGGCCTACATAATCGTTTTATTATTTTTTTTTCTATGGGAATTTCCTAGTAAAATGAAGCTAAAAAAAATATTATTTTATATTTTATTTTGCCTTTCCACGGACCACAGTATAGAGAGTCTAAGTCCTGCCCCTCCCCTTCCGGCTCATGGGACCTTATTTTGGCAAAAATATGAATGGTAGTCAATGGCGAGAGACAACTTATCTTTTTATTCCGTCTGAACTGTGCCCTTAATTACACATATGATGTTTGTCAATTTAAAAGATGATTCTGAAAGTCAAAAACGTTGCAGTTTGTCATAAAACAGAAGAGTAACATTTAGTTTTATGTGAAAATCGCTCTCTGAACTACATCTCCCGGGAAACGAAACGAGATCTGCTGCTCGTGTGTGTGCAGTCTGGTACAAAACACTCAGGTATGACGTCGTAACGTTACGATTATAACGTAAGACTGTAGAAACAATGACAGATATTAGCCTCAGTAAAGTTAGCTTCATTCATTGAGAGAAAATGTGCGCCTTTGGGGTTTGTAGTCTTTGTAATTACGTATTTTCACAGTCTTATACCTCAACGGTTTTACATCAAACTGCGACTTTCTTTACTTTAAAATGTATATTTTAAATTGACAAACATCATATGTGTAATTCAGGGCACAATTCAAACGAGATCAAAATATTTGTTGTCTCTCGCCATTGACTACCATACAATATTTTTACGAAATAAGGTCCCATGGTGGTCGACCGGAAGGGCTCTTAGGCTCTCTATGGGAATAGTCAGCTTAGAGCACCTTTAAGACACATGTCAAGACGGGCATTTTGGGCATAATTTTCTTTGAATATGTCTTTTCAAACGCATGAAGACTTTTCAATTCGGTATCCGTGCGCTGTTTGACACTTGGATTTCTCTCACAAAACTTCTCACACAGCACGCGAGAAACGAATTGAGTTCTCTTTCGTGTCACAATTTGACAACATTATATGTATTGTTCATAATTAAAGGGATACTCCACTTTTTTTGGAAATAGGCTCCTTTCACAACTCCCCCTGAGTTAAACAGTTGAGTTTTACCGTTTTCAAATGTGTTCAGCCGATTTTCTGATATTTAGAAAAATATCAGTAACCAGACAGTTTCTGGTCTCATTGACTTCCATAGTATATTTTTTTCCTACTATGGAAGTCAATGAGACCAGAAACTGTCTGTTGAGTAATATTCTTCTAAATATCAGAAAATCGACTGAATGGATTCGAAAACGGTGAAACTCAACTGTTTAACTCTGGGGGAGTTGTGAAAGGAGCCTATTTCCAAAAAAAGTGGAGTATCCCTTTAATACAAAACAAATATTGTTGCACTTTTTTTGGATCATGAGTGCACTACACCTGTGGTTACTCCACTTGGAGAAGAGAACTGACTATGGAAATCATGTTGGGACCAGTTAGTTCTGAAAAAGTTTACCTCAGAAAAGTTAGATTGGAGAAAAGCTCTAGTATGAGTTTGATATTGAAATACTTTCAGGGCTTTGGCAGTATCTGTTTGTGTTTTCTGTGATTTGTGTGTGATCAGGCAGCACTTAAAGGAGCATCAGTCCCCGTGTCCACGAGTAGCCGTATGTTTTGGTTTGTGTGTGTGTGTTTCTGCAGGGTACCTTTAAGTCAGGGCCAGGTTTCTGTTGCCATGGTGAACATGGAATCCAAAAAGCTTAGCTCTCCCTGCAGCTCAGGCCCATTACGACATCTCATTGGCTGATTGTCCTACATGGGATTGTGATGCGGGCTGTCAGCTGGCCAATAGGGCACAGGCTGAGCGAGGGCTGTTGCTAGGGGGAGTTGCTTGGAAATAGTCAGCTGGGTTTTTCTCTCTCTCTCGCTCTTGCTCTCCCATTGCACTCATTGACTCCAGCTCCCCCTCCCATTTCCTCCTTCCTGTCTCTCTTTTTGCACTTCTACATGTGCTAGGGGAGCACATGTTAAAAAATTCACTAAATATTTCATGTTGCTCTTTGGTGTGTGGAACTCTGATGCTGCATATAAGTGTGTGTGATGTGCAGAATTGTTTTGGCTTGATATTTGTGTGTGTCTGTTAAGTGCATGCTTTTGTTTTGGTTTTCATGGTATAGCTATTCTGTATGTGTGTGTGTGTGTGTGTGTGTGTGTGTGATATGCACAGAGTATCATTTAGACAAAGTTCCCCTCAGTCCCCCCCCCTCCTTTTGACCTATATTGTTCTTAAATTAAACTCTGAACACTAATTATTGACCTGATTTTAAGGTCAATACCAACATTATTAGTCTCTTTATTTTCCATTTTTTTCATTTGAAGACTTCCTTATCCTGTAGGTATCCTGTAGGTATTTAGTGCAGTAAGTCCTTAACCCTAACCCAATGGCATCAGGACTGAGCAGGCCAGGCAGGACGAGGCTTAGCAGGGCTAGACACGCAGGTAACAGGGAAGGACAGGTGGGGCGAATAAACCAATAATCTGAAAACAAGAAGGCTGGGGTTAGAGGAGTAGTTCACTTTTAAAAAAAAACTTTTGCTTATAATTTACTCACCTCCATGTCATCCAAGATGTACATCTCTTTCTTTCTTCAGTTGAAAATAAATAAAGGTTTTTGATGAAAACATTCCAGGATTTTCTCCATATAATGGACTTCAATGGGAACCAAACGGTTCAAGGTTCAAAAGACAGTTTCAGTGCAAACTGTTCAAAGGGCTTTAAACGATTCCAGACGATGAATAAGGGTCTTATCAAGCGAAACGATCGCTCATTTAATAAATAAATAACAAAGTTTAAGTTTTATAAGCTCAAATGCTCGCCTTGCTCTGTTTTGTGATGCGCGTTTGTGACTCTCCAGTTCGAACTCGTTCATCAAAATGAACAAATTTTTTCAGAGTAAATTCGTTCATTTCGTTCATGAATGAACCAAATTACTCGGAAAAAGATTTGTTCATCGTCTGGAATCGTTTAAAGCCCTTTGAACAGTTTGCACTGAAACTCTCATTTGGACCTTGAACCGTTTGGTTCCCATTGAAGTCCATTATATGGAGAAAAATCCTGGAATGTTTTCATCAAAAACCTTAATTCCTTTTTGACTGAAGAAAGAAAGACATGAACATCTTGGATGACATGGGGGTGAGGAAATTATCAGCAAAAGTTTTTTTTTAAAAGTTAAGATAATAGACAGACTGTCGGTCCAAATCCGATTTTTGTGCATATCCATTTGAAATCCGATCAGATTTAGCTAGTGTGAACGTCCAGAAATCACATGAAATGCAATTTTTTAAAAAAAATTCAAATCATGTGACTTTCTCACGCCATGTAAAACATAGAACGCCAGAGACGTTGTTTTAGGAAACATGCTGAAAGTCGTTGCAGAATCTGTTGTTTCTTGGACGAGCAGGAAATGACAATATATAACGGAGTAGTGTTGTCAAAAAACTCGGTACTTCGGTACCAAGTCGGTACTAAAAAAAAAAAAATGTTACGGTACCAGCTTTTCTAGGTACCGAGTACCTGGTTAATCCAGTTCTAGACGCGCTGTCTGAAAGGTGCACAGTTGCGTCCTCTTCATAACGCTGATATGCTCTCTCTCTGAATCCACTTGTTGACACGAAAGGAGGAAAGAGCCACATATGGAAATATTTTGGATTAGGCTAATGTCACGTTGCCATAAGAGGCCGATTACATGCAAATTCGCAATTTCAAATATAGGTGCGAGGCAAGCGCGCTCATAATAAAAACTCGTTGCATAGCAACGACAGACGCCGCGTAAGAGCAAGCGCTTTGGAAAGAATAAGCACGCTCAAAAATATAATAAAAAACACGCGCGATATGTGAACAGCCTCTAAAGTGCTTTCGGGGTAGTTTTACGAGTACATGAGCACAGTAGTATCCACCCGACACCAGAGTACTACTGGTATTAGTATCGACGCATCCCTATGTCATTTAATGTCAGTGCCAGTTCTAGGTGTATTCTTGCCTTTATAACTCAGCAGGTTTAAAAAGCCTTTTTAAAATTAAATATGAATGCAGTTTTAGATTAAATAAAAGTACAGTCAAGTCAAATAAAACATGTTTTATCTCCTGTATAGTTTGGTAATGCTACAATAAGATACCATTCATCAACATTACTTAGTTCACATCAACACATTGAGTGAACAATGTATTTTTACTACATTAATTAATGTTTGTAAATGTTATTTAATACAAACACTTGGTTGTTCATGTTTGTTCACTTCATTCATTGTGCATTAAATAAATGTTAACTGATTAAAACTTTACAAACAACTTTAAAAATGTGTTAGTGCATACTATTGTTTATTTTAGGTCATTTTATCTAATCTTTTTCTAAAGTGTTTATAATGCAAATGTACAGTTTCCATACTTGTAACCGTGATAAACACTTAAATATATGTAAATTTAAACTAAGCTTTGGTACCGAAATTGGTACCGAGAACCGTGAATTTTTACTGGTATTGGTACCGAATACTGAAATTTTGGTACCGTGACAACACTATAACGGAGACATGTTTTGAATGCTATGATAATACATATTTATGTGTCTATTTTTA
>CM075864.1:50797563-50983732 GCA_038021265.1 Cyprinella venusta
CTGTATTACCTCAATAAATTTAAGGTCATTCCTCCTAATATATTTGTATTTTTTTTAATACATTTTAATCATTAACTTTAAAAGCACACTCTTTTTACGACTAAAATAACAGTCAAGGGTAAAAAAGCCTAATTCCCCTAAATTAAAACAGAAAAAATGGAATTTGGGGAAAAATAAAACGGAATTTGGGAAAAAATAAAACGAAATTTGGGAAAAAATAAAACGGAATTTGGGAAAAAATAACACGGAATTTGGGAAAAATAAAACGGAGAAGATTAAAAGACTTACATATTCCAATTGTTTTAAAGCCTTCTTAGTACAAGAGTTAGAGTAATGTTGTGCTTGCAAGCGTTTCTAGCTCAGACGTATGGCGAAGTACACAGTGACGTAACGATGTCGTTCCCTGGTCGTTTTTTTTTTTGGTGGAGAAGGGGTAATTCATTCGCCCTCATCATGTCATGCGTTTCGTAAATGATCATCGATATGGCAAGTTTGAATGTACAGGTCAAAGGTTGTCCACTTTCTTTGAAGTTTTGATTGGACTAAAATAAATATGGATGCACCAAGATTAAAATTGTGCATACTTGGGAACAGTTTGTAGCGTTGTAAACATCTCTTCTGAAAATTTGGGGATGCATGTCTCAATCCACTCATCTCACTGACTCAACATCTCATTGCTTCTAGGAGAAACTTTTGAGAGATTTCCTCCCAAATGGGATGGATTTTGTATTTTTAAAAAAGATGTTTTGGTTCCTTCACCCCTCTGTTAGACATGCAAGAGTTTTGACTGTGTGCACGTGCGTATGTGTGTGTTGAAACCCCAGCCAGCTGTATCCAGGAGTGAGTGGAGCATATTTGTGTGTGTGTGTGTGGTTTAGTGTCAGCGTACTGCATCTGTCTGCTAGTCCCAGCGGAGGAAGAGAGTATTGTGTGTGTGGTTTAAAGAGCGAGAGACACTCGGTGAGTAAAACATACAACGTGCAGCATGAAAGCACTTTCTTTTCCTTCCTTTCAAACTGTCACCAGATTACTCGACTCTCACATGTAAACACAGAAGTGTGTGTGTGTGTGTCTGTTTCGTTTGTGATATTATTATGCTGTACCTGCTGACCCTTATAGAGGTCTCATACACTCCCACACACTTACCTGGGATACTGTAACCATTAATCTCACACACACACACACTTTGCCTGGAACCTGTTTGAGTCTTTTGTAAATGTTTTATCCAGGAATGTGTTAACCTCCCCACCCTCTCATGTGGAGCCCCTTCTCTCTGCGTTTCGTCTGTGTGTGTGTGGGTGTTTGCCTGTGTGTTTGGCCAGCAGATATAGAGACGCATATAGAAGTTTAAACCCTGGAATTATACAATAATACACTTCTCTTTCCACCATTTGCTGGCATGTGTGTGTTTAGATGGTTCAAGCTGGGTTCACTTATGTTGGTCATTTCTTAGGGCGTTTTTACTCATCAGAACGCTTTCCAATCGTGAAGATACTAGTGTAAATGCTATCCAACAAAAATCATACACTGCTCCGTTATAATTAATGACGCTGACTGCACAGCGAATCTATTATTTACATGACTGTTTGTTATAATGCAGAATCCAATTCAGCGGTAACTTAAAGGGTACCTATTTTGTGTTTTTGAAAATTGCCCTTCATGTAGTGTTTAACATAGATCTAAGTGAACGAAAACGTCCTGCAAAGTTTTAAACATGAAAGTTCATCGTATACAAAGTTATTATCTTTCAAAAACAAGAGTCGACTCTGAGTCGCTGATATGAATCGTTGGAAGAACGATGCTTTTCCTTTGTCTAGTTGACGTCAACTTGACAAGTTATTTGAATAAGAAACGCCCACTTATTGCGCTCGGAGACGCCAGGGAAAACCAGAGCTCCAGGGGTGGCGGGCAAATCTGAAACTGGCCCAGGACGGGCCACCCTGCCTGGGCTATCCAGGGAGGTCTGAGAGCATGGAGGTTTGGTCCCACCGCACCTTTTTGGACTTTGTCGTTTTTCGAGATCTGGGCTTCGGAAAACAATCATGTCGACGAGACGCTGTGTTTTGAAGTGCGTGAACTTTTTTAACCAGCCAAGTGAGGAGTATTTGAAGACTAAGTGGCTGCAGTTCATATATACAAGTACTGCTATACCACACAAGTATAGCCCAAACCTTGTTCTGTGTTCGCGTCATTTTGAAGATGATTGCTTCACAAACCTAAACGCTATAAAGTATGGATTCATGAGCCGGCTCTATAGCAACGAGCTGAGGATCTGAGGTGTGTTAAATGATGGAGTCATACACAATATGCAGAGCAGTGGGTCTCGAGGACTGGAGTTGAGAACCCATTTAAGGTAATAAGAGTTCCGTTTTTCTGCACAGAGAATACCAATCACAACTGACTAGGTCATCTGACCAATCACCGCAGATTAGCATCACGCAAAGGCGGGTTTTGCAAAAGAACTCACTAAAACGATTCATATGGGAGTCGGTGGGCAATTCAGGTAAAAATAAATGCATATTATAAGACAACAAAAGTGTTTTTTGTCATTGCATGCTTGTAAAACTGTTGTTGGGGACTCCCAGAACAATATTAGGAACGTTTTAAATGACATAATAGGTACACTTTAACCTCAGATTGGAAAATCAAGTCTACAGTAATGATTTATATTCAGAGCTGATTCATTTTAGGCTTCTGCCATTTGTCCTTGCATATTCATGTCATGTTCATAAACTGAGAAAACTAAAGTTTATCGCCCGACCGATAAAGGATTTTGAAGGCCGATACCGATACAAATATTTGGGGGTTTTAAAATCCGATATTCCGATATATCGGCCGATATGTATTTATTTTTATTTAAATATTGTTGGATTTCACACATGAAATAACTGAGTGCCCTGTGTTTACTTACTTTTTATTCACATATTCATATGTTTTTAAACAATGACTTTATAAAAAGAACTGTAATGGGATTGCAGATTCAAGAAGTTGCCATCTAAAGTATATCGGTATATACGTAAATCAGCTTTATATCAGTCATCGGCCAGCCTGCTCTCTCAGATATCGGCAACGGCCGTCAAAAAACCCATATTGGTTGACCACTAGATATTAGTATAACCTTATCTGCAAGATATTTTAATAACACGGTTTTAGCGGTTAGCCTATAGACTGTAGTTCTATATAGGTGGCCTATATAGAACTATATAGGCTAACCGCTAAAACCGTGTTATTCTAATAACACGCTAAATAGACTATAACTATAGACCATTTTGCAAGATGTAAACAACACTGGTCCAGAAGCACTTCCTGTTTCAGTTTGTAACTGTTTTCTTTATTTTACATGTAAAGAAAACTTCTTAAAGATTGTTTGTTTGTTTAACTTGTTGTTTCAGTTTTAAATGTTCTGTTGGTTGTATTTTATCCCAGCTTTTATGTAGTGTTAAAAAACTGAAACAGGAAGTGCTTCTGGGCCAGTGTTGTTTACATCTCTTGAAATGGTCTATAACCAGCAGCTAAATAGGCTATAACTATAACCGTCGGTCTCACGGTTAAATATAATAACCGTCACACACCTAGACGTACTACATCCGCCATGTTGTTACTGTCACGTGACCAACCAGCGTTAGTTGCGTTGCTTCACTGCCATTTATAAATCCTCTCCCGTGGCCTCATGGGATAGTAAAGTGTCGGCGAATGCGCACTTCAGAATCTCGCCAGAAGTAGTAGGTCATACGGGTGCGTTTTTTTTCCGAATACTATAAATTCAGACATACTACTCTATTAGCTGTTTACTGTTTTTCGCTTACTATATAGTAGGGATGTGACGGTGAGGATATTTTCTCACTGGTTAATCGACGTGTGACAACACCGGTAATACCGGTGTCACCGGCGGGGGCTTTTAAATCGCTAATTTAAAAGCAAACGTAAAACGCGCACGTTTTCACAGGCGTACATAACGGTTCGGTAGTGCGGGAAAGAACTGTTTTGTTATTGCGACCTGAATATGCACTAGTTTGAAAACAAAACTAACTTTCACTTTTAGGCTATGTTTACACAGAAACGAAACCGAAGAGAAAACGTAAAAGTGGCGTTGCGTCATTACTTTTTATTCTGCGTTTAGACGAGTGTTTTGTGTGGGAAATCCGCGTGTAAACGGTGACGTAAAAGTGTGTGAAATTCAATGTAGTATGCACTTCAGACGGCTAGGAGTGCATACTACAACAACACCAAGTCCACGCGCCTGCGTACAACCTTCACAGTCAAGCAGACTTTTGCGTTTTTACCGTTTACACGGGAACGCGACGGTGGAGCGTTTTTAAGATTTCCAATCTGGAGGGGGTTTCACTTTTTTGCGTTTTTAAGCCTCAAAAACGCCGTCGCCGTGTA
This sequence comes from Cyprinella venusta, assembly GCA_038021265.1. Classification (NCBI taxonomy): domain Eukaryota; kingdom Metazoa; phylum Chordata; class Actinopteri; order Cypriniformes; family Leuciscidae; genus Cyprinella; species Cyprinella venusta. The sequence goes on from CM075864.1 coordinate 50,801,950, forward strand.
AACGAAAGCCACATCCAATAAAATATTTTTACGTTTTCACCCGCGAGCGTTCTCGTGTAAACAGGGCCTCCTTCGCTTGGAGTTTGATTACAGACATGTGATGTGACCATTCAAAATCCACCATTTTTGTCCGACAAAGCAGTCAGGAGAGTTAGTAGATTAACGTCGGTGGAACTCGGTTCTCCGAAAGAGAACTCGATACCGACGCGCGTCTTTTCTGTAGGTCGTGTGTGTTAATAGGCAGGATTTAACGACTACTGCGTAATTGCGTTCAAAATTTTTAAGACTTAAATTTTTTTTTTCACATGTTAGCCGCGGTGGGCATGTCATGAAACCGGTGTTGCGACTGAACACCGTTAAAGGGCACCTATTATGGATTTTTGAAAATTGCCCCTCATGTAGTGTTTAACATAGATCTAAGTGAACGAAAACATCCTGCAAAGTTTTAAACATGAAAGTTCATCGTATACAAAGTTATTGTCTCTCAAAAGTAAGAGTCGACTCTGAGTCGTTGATTTGAATTGTTCGAAGAACGATGCTTTTCCTTTGTCTAGTTGACGTCAACTTGACAGTTTATTTGAATAAGAAACGCCCACTTATTGCGCTCGGAGACGCCAGGGAAAACCGGAAAACAATCATGTCGACGAGACGCTGTGTTTTGAAGTGCGACGCAAAAGCGAACTTTTTTAACCTGCCAAGTGAGGAGTATTTGAAGACTAAGTGGCTGCAGTTCATATATACAAGTACTGCTATACCACACAAGTATAGCCCTTGTATAAACATATATAAGTATATACTTATATATATATTATAACAAGTATAAACCTTGTTCTGTGTTCGCGTCATTTTGAAGATGATTGCTTCACAAACCTAAACGCTATAAAGTATGGATTCGCGAGCCGGCTCTATCCTAACGAGCTGAGGATCTGAGGTGTGTTAAATAAGGGAGACATACACAATATGCAGAGCAGTGGGTCGCGAGGACTGGAGTTGAGAACCCATTTTAAGGTAATAAGAGTTTCGTTTTCGACAATATCTGCACAGAGAATACCAATCAAAACTGACTAGGTCATCCGACCAATCACCGCAGATTAGCGTCACGCAAAGGCGGGTTTTGGAAAAAGGACTCGCTAAATGATTCATATGGGAGTCGGTGAGCAAATCAGGTAAAAATAAATGCATATTATAAGACAACAAAAGTGTTTTTTGTCATTGCATGCTTGTAAAACTGTTGTTGGGGACTCCCAGAACAATATTAGGAACTGTTTAAATGCCATAATAGGTACTCTTTAACACAGACTACCGTAGCAAGCCTACTATATAGTAGGCAAGTATGCAATTTCAAACACAGCTTTAGTGTCATTTGAGTCGTTAGTTTAGTTTCTTACCACCGTGATGTCATTAATAATAACGTCATTAACTGCACACAGGCCTACAGGGGTCACATGGGAGGAGTTTGCTTTGTCAGAGACTCTTAAGGGGTCATGAGGGATTTGGGGGTGCGGATGAGAGGACGCCCCATGAGGTATAGGACATCTTGAAAAAGGCAGTTGTAGAGAGAGAGAGAGAAGTGTTTGTCAGGAAGTGGAATCATTGTTATATAGCAAACTTATTCTTGTAGGTTGTAGGGAACGTGATAAAAAAGCATGCTGCCCATGCAACTGCACATTTCACGTGCACTTTTGAGTTCAAATAGCTGAATACACTGCACACACACACACACACACACGTCTCCATCTCTTGTTTCCCTTCTTTTAACGCGCACTCATGGCTCTCATTTTTACTGATAGCATGCAGGTGTGCCATCAATTACACACTTTCCTTCCATCTCACGCACACGCCCCACCGTCTCGCTCTCTCTCTCTCTCGTCTGTCTCTCTGTCCCCTGTGTTGTTGGTGTCTGGGGGTAAAGGCCCTATTAGTGCCTCTGTCTGGAGCCTGGAGAAACTCTACACCCGACAGAGACGGAGAGACAGAGCGGGAGAAAAGGGGGGAAATGGGGTAACTTGATCTCTTCGGTTTGTCTATTCAATACAGAGGTCACTTGCCCAGGCACAAAGCATTAATCCTTGCACACACACACACGCATGCACAGACTCATAAACATTTGTCCTAAAAACCCAGAGCAGTAACATGCAATGTGATGATGTAATTCCCTGCAACAGTACACGGACACTATTGGCACTGCCATGGTGCCTGTGGAAATATGGGTGGTTTCTGTCAAAGGAAAAATGGCTACTGGCTGTTATACCCTCCAGCACAGAGATATTGTGGTAGAGAGAGAAATGGTGGGAAAGGCGGACAAACAGTGTTTCAATTGAAATCAAGGAATCTGTCTTCAGGCACTGAACTGAATGTGTCTACTGATAGTTTTGAGCCTTTGACTTCCGCTTATAAGTCAAAAATTACGTGGTGTCCATATTATTTATTGCGTTTAAAGTAGTATTTTTGCTGTAGTATCTTGGCTTAAAGGGATAGTTCGCTCAAAAATTAAACAGGTTCATCTTTGGAGCACAAGTGAAGAATCCCCCAAATTTTTGATGAATTCTGAGAGGTTTCTGTCCATCCATTGACAGCTACACAACTTTGAAACTTTAAAAAGTCCCAAAAAAGATCGTAAAACTAATCTATAGTAATTGAGCGGTCTAGTCCAACTTTAACAAAGAGACACGATCATATATATGATAAACGTATTGAATTGAGGGTTTTATTTACATAGAAACATTCAGCAACTCACACATCAGTTGTGGTAGACGGAAGCTCAAGCATGTTACCGTTACGTGAAACAACCAATGAGGTTCATTCTCGTGTTACGCATCACGTTTGAGCTTCAGCAAGAACCAATGAGATTTATTCTCACTTGTCAAGCAAGTTTGGGGCAAGTTTTTTTTTTAATGCATATTCTATGGTTATTGTTCCTATTTCTTAACTAGAGCCAGACCTATATATCGGCCGGCCGATATTATCGGCCGATATTAGGCATTTTCCAAAATATCGGTATCGGCAGTTATAACGGCAGAATATTTAAAAAATAAAATAAAAACGGACGAAACACACTTCAATCATCTCTCCTTGGCCTGTTATATTGAAAATGTATATTTTACAATTTGCTGTATGATGTTATCTATTGCTAAATTATGGCTCATCATAGACTAGCTAACCACAAAGCTAGCTAATGCCACTATCATCAGTGGAAGACCGCTAACGTTAACATTAATGAACTTGGAAACCACAATGAACTTTTTCTGGCTAAATAAAGTAACGATTACTGTATTTATAACTAGCATATCTCTAGTTACAGTCCCTTTTTGAATGCATCCCTGCACACAAAATGTAAGTTATACTTGTGAGGAGTGAACATTTAGACCTAGAGAAAAAGTATCAAATGTATCTTGTGCAGAAAAGTTAGTTTAGTATTTAATAAAAAAAAAATATCGGCCGATATATCGGGATATCGGATTTTAAATGAAATGAGTTGGATTCCCTGGGAACGGGTAGCGTCTGCCAAGTGCGTAAATGTATTCTTTGAAATGTTGTGGAGCACCATGTGAATGCCATGTAAGGTGCACGTGGGAATCATTCAGTGCCATGGTTTTATTATCTCGGACTGTACCATGCATCGCCACTGTGCTTTTCATTGGAGAGCCCAGTGGCAATCAGAAGGCCACTTCAGCTTACAGTGAGCAGTTGTCTTCAGGATTCATTCATAGCAAGAGGTCTGTGCGAGTGTGTATTGTTTCTCTGTTTGTGTTTATGTGAAGTGTCCACAGTAGGGCTGGTTGACACATTGACTATTCACGATTGTTTTTCTGGAAATGTAAAAAAGAATAGTATTGTCATAAAAATCCGTGATCCATTTTAGCGGGAATGAGAGACTGTAAGGCCCTGTTTACACGAATACGCTCGCGGGTGAAAACGTAAAAATATTTTATCGGATGTGCCTTTCGGTTACACGGCGACGACGTTTTTGAGGCTTAAAAACGTAAAAAAGTGAAACCACCCTCCAGAGTGGAAATCTTAAAAACGCTCCACCGCCGCGTTCCCGTGTAAACGGTAAAAACGCAAAAGTCTGCTTGACTGTGAAGTTTGTACGCAGGCGTGTGGACTTGGTGGTGTTGTAGTATGCACTCCTAGCCGCCTGAAGTGCATACTACATTGAATTTCACACACTTTTGCATCACCATTTGCACACGGATTTCCCACACAAAACGCTCGTCTAAAGGCAGAATAAAAAAAGATGACGCAACGCCACTTTTGCGCGTTGTTAACAATAAACATAGCCTTAGTTTGAATGCTTATATCTTCTAAATGTGAATTTTGTTATTGATTTGGAACACAACAACTTATTCATAACTTTAAGGCTAATATACACTCTTAGAAGAAAAGGTTCTATATAGAACCTTAAAAGGTTCTAAAGCGCTACGTATTTGGAACCCCTAAAATGCAATGAGTGTGAATGATCACAAAATTCAAGATATGGTGGTTAAAAAATGTAATTAATAGATATCACACGAAGAGTGCCATTTCAGTTTTTATCCTCCAAAAATCTGCATGATTAAAATGTGATATTAAGTTACTACAACAGTTTAATAAACAATAACTTAATTGCAAGTACAAAATGTTGCAGAATAATGTAATATATGAGTGAATAATAGCCTTTAAAGAACCTTTGTGCCAAAAGTGTTCTTTCTTGTCATTATTGAACCTTTTTTAGCATAAAATGTCCTTTGGAGTCGAGTAAAGAACCCTATGCTACATATGAAGAGTTCAGATGCAAAAGCCTCTAAATGCCATTTGAAATTTTCTTCTAAAATGATCATTTTTATCAAACTTGTATATTTAAGTTCAGTAATTTCACTTAAATGACAATTAATAGGTAATCTTCATTGTCATTTAAGTGAAATTACTGAACTTAAATATACAAGTTTGATAAAAATGATCATTTTAGAAGAAAATTTCAAATGGCACTTAGAGGCTTTTGCATCTGAACTCTTCATACATAGAACCCTTTTTTCTAAGAGTGTAGTCATACTAAAAGCTAAAAAATACATAAATATCAAGATTCTTCAAGATATCGAATATCATCAATGGCTGAAAAATATCAAGATGCATTTCTTAACTCTATTACCCAGTCGATCTGCATGCTATTGTATGGTGGCAGTGCTGCAGGGCACCAGCGTGGCCTGGTGTTCCCCGCTTTAGCCGGGGGTTTTCCTGCGCGCACGGCCCCTGCGTGTGGCCTGGCCTTGGGCCAGATCTGCTGCCTGTGTCAGAGTCCCTCGAGGTCTGAAAGGACAAAGCTGGTCTCCATCCAGCTCTCTTAACCCCAAACGCTGGCTCTCACTCTGATATCATTTCACTTTGATGGCCTGCTCTATCTCCGGCTCGCACAACCCTCCGCACGCGCTCGCTTTCACTCCAACTGCAGCTGTGTGGCAGTGTGTGTGTGTTGCGCTGTGTGTGGCCTCACATCAAACTCCTCTAAGTATTTTGGTTAATGAATTCTTTGCCCTCACTGTATGCCCATCTGAGCGGTACCAGCATCTAAGCTCCAGTACCGCCCCGTACACCACCCACAGCGAGAGAGAGAGAGAGAGAGAGAGAGTCTGGGCGGTTCTGGTCATGTGTGGTCTTCCATGGTGTTTTAATTAGGTTCTTCTCACTCAGATGGATCATTACCTATAATGAGGCGAGGCCAAACCACTGAAACACACATGTATACGCATCTATAAATAAAATATGTTTTTATTTAGACCCGCCACTAGAAATGCACCTTAAAATTCTTCTGTTTAAATGTATATATGCATCTGTGACAAAATATTTCAACATTTCAGCTGTTTACATTCCCCCTTTTTTTTACTATTTACAACACTGTTCAAAAGTTTGCGGAGATTTTTTTTATTCATCATGAATGCAGTGAATTTAGGGACTGTAACAACATTCATTACTGTATGTTACAAAAAAATCTGTTCTTTAAAGGCTGTTCAAATCAAAATTAGGGCTGTGCAAAAGTTAATTGCGATTAATCGCATTCAAAATAAAAGTCTGTGTTTACATAATATATTTGTGTCTGTTGTATATAATTATTTTATATATAAATACCTATGCATGCATGTACATATTTAAGAATTATTTGCGCTTAAATTCTCTCTCTCTCTCTCTCTCTCTCTCTATATATATATATATATATATATATATATTAATACATAATCTATATTATATAAATATAAATATTTTATATATGAATAACACATTTTCTTAAATATATACATGCATGTGTGTGTATTTATACATACAAAATAATTATATACAGCACACACAAATATATTATGTAAACACAGACTTTTATTTTGAATGCGATTAATCGCAGTTAACTTTTGCACAGCCCTAAGCAAAATCAAATCAAATAAAGGCTGTTCTTTATATAAACTAACTTTACATTAATCAAATGTATCATGGTTTCCATAATCAGCTTGAGTAGCAAGTCAGCATGTAAGATTTTTCAAGGATCATGTGACACTCAAGACTGGATGATGCTGAAAGTTTAGCTTTGCCATACAGGAAGTAAAAATATTAAAATATATTCAAAAAGATTTTTTATTGTAATAATATTTCAGAATAGTATGCAGCATTGATGAACAGAAAAGACTTATTCAAAAAACATTGTAATATCTTACGACGACCCCAAACGTTTGAATGGTAGGGTAAATTTACACTCTTTCTATCTTCAGCTATCAGTGTTTGCATGCACAACAAAACTCTCTTAGCTTTGTAAAATCTGCTCATTATAAAAACCTGACAATGCAAAAAAAAAACAAAAAAAAACGAATTTATGTTATTAGTCGTCACACTGAATTAGCAAGCAAGACTGTGGTAAAGGTGTTTACATGCATAGCGAAATCGGGGCAATAACATGACCTTACACGTCTGAGTGAGTGTGAAGTGTGTGTGTGTGTGTGTGCGTGTGTGTCTGTCTGTCTGCGTACAAAAACTTTAAGACACCCTAAACCCTTGTGACCTCTCCGTCCAGACGTTTTCCCTTCCCCCACGGCAGTGAAACCCCCCATCCGCACTCAACATATCATCACATAACTACACACACACACACACACACAGATTCCTGCAGTCATCCCTTCTCCCTCCCTCACTCAACACTCATGCTTTATCTGTGTGTAGTAACTTTTATGAGCGTTTTTTGAAATGAAGCCGTAAGCCGTGCGTTACAGTAGTTTTGCCAAAAAAAAAAAAGGATTAGGGTTTTTGTCACAATACCAAGATTTCTGTAGATAATACAAATTTCACAATATCGGTTTTATTGCTGTAAACACTAATGTTTTAAAACACATTCCTTTGTCAAATCAAATAAACAATGCTTAGGGCTTGATATTGACACGAATTTTACAATTCTGTTCTCAAGCTTGCAATTCGATTCAATTTCGTTTTGATAGAGTACAGTCCATGGAAAATATTCTCAAGAAAAAAAAATCTCTCAACGTATGCTGTAAACTATAGAGGGAACCCAGTTGCTACATTACTATATATATTAGAGGTTAAAATGAACTGTATTTGTAGGAAACCTGTAGTATTTTCGAATTACCGTGCTTTCCACCCTTATTATGTATTTTTTGTCTGGAAAAAAAATACAGGAAGTGCTTCTGGGCCAGTGTTGTTTACATCTTTTGAAATGGTCTATACTTCATTACTTTATTCAAGTGCCATTTCTATAGAGAATGGTGCTGCCAAGGTCATGGGTTTGAATGCATGAACTGTTCAAAGGTATACCTTCAATGCAATGTCAGACACTTTCGATAAAAGCATCTCGTTTTCTCGATTCGCTTTTTTTCGTAACATCCGAAACACGTGAAGTCTGTGTGTAAATGTGAACTTGCTCTTGGAAAATGCTGCATGTGTTAAAGTGAGTCATGATATAATGCTATTGTAATGAATCCGTCCTACTGGATATTCATAAAGTTTTCCCTTTTTGTGTTCCACAGAAGAAAGAGAAACATTGGGGTTTGGAAGGGTAAGTAAAGTTTAGTTTTGGACGATCTGCTCCAGTAGGGTTTGAGTGACTGAAAAGGGAGTTTGAAGGTTAAGGTTAAAGCCAAAACTTCAGAGCCTGGGATACTGGAGTCAGACAGGGACGGGACGGGACAGGGGTGGAGATTAGACAGGCCGACGCCCCCTAGATGCCCACAGTGGGAGGGACACATGCGTCTCTGTCTAATAAGTGGGCTGAGACAGAGACACCACAGTGTTTTTCAGTAGTTGGATGGATGTGGCCTGAAGTGACTCAGTCTCTGGTCAGTGTTTTTGTGGTTGTCTCTCTCTTCCGCTCTATTTTTACATTTTTGGCAGGCCTTTGAACCCTAAAGGTGACTCACTCTTTTTCTATGGCGAGGGAGTTGAACACACATTTGTAAACATCATCCATAAATATGCATCCGTGCACACGAAAACTCCCTGAATCCGTAGGGAAAGACTGCGAGACTCACGTGCCGAGGCATATACAGTTTTTTTCTTTTTGTGTGTGTGTTTGTATTTGACACTTTTTCCCTTCCTCTTTCTTTTTCCCTGTCCCTCATTCTCTTTGGACTTGTTGCCTTTCCTTTCCAGCAACTATCAAAGCACTGACTGAACATCCCAACACACACACACACACACACACACACAGATTGCACATTCAGAGCATTTCACATACTGACTCTTTTGTATGTGAGCTAAGAGAATCCAGATGCACGTGCCTGTTCACCCCTCTCTCTCTCTCTCTGTGTGAGTGTGTGTGTGTGTGTGAGTGGTCTGTAGCTGACTCAGCTGATAGTGAGCACTTAATAGGGTCTGTAGATCAGATCCGACAGCAGTTTATTAGGTCTGTGAGATTTCTGGGCTCACTTTCAGGCCTTGTTTTCAGGAGCAAGACTCTCAGTGCTTACAGTGTCATGTTCCTGTCATAGAGCAAAACATGCTGTTAGTTATTATTGTAATGTTGCGATAATTGTAATGTTAATGTTTTCTTCTAGAGTGAGCTGATCACAAAACATAGGTGCAAAAAGGGTTCGAAACATAATATGTGCCTTATCGACATCATCTAATACAGTAGATTACCGTATATAGTCATGAAATCAGAAAGCGTCCTGTTTGAGTACCTTGACCATTGGTCACATTGATGCATGTTAGTAGTAAGAGGTAAACAGAATTGTGTCTCCGTTTACCACTTATGACCGGATTACATGAGACGGATGTTAATACCAGGTGTAAACAGGGCCGAGGTCACACACGCATACTGTATAAGCAATAAATGTGTGTGTGAATCTGTCGAAGTCTATTAATAGTCACGTACACATAGTGCATTGGAAAGACAGGGAGAGGTACAAAATAACGCATATTAATTGCATTTTGCCATATCTTAGAGACACATTTGTACCCAGAAAAGCACATCTATGGGTGTCCTCATTTGTAAAAAATAAATAAATAAATAAATAAAGGTTAAAAATAAAGTTTTGTTTATTGTAAAACTGGTAAGTAAAAATATATATGTAAAAAGAATGGCTGTGCAAAAATTAATTGCGATTAATCACATCCAAAATAAAAGTCTGTGTTTTTACATAATATATTTGTGTGTGCTGTATATAATTATTTTGTATATATAAATACCTATGCATGCATGTATATATTTAAGAATTATTTACGCATAAATTCTGTATATATATATATATATATATATATATATATATATATATTAGGGCTGTGCAAAAATTAATTGCGATTAATCACATCCAAAATAAAAGTCTGTGTTTACATAATATATTTGTGTGTGCTGTGTATAATTATTTTGTATATATAAATACACACACATGAATGTATATATTTAAGAAAGTATGTTATTCATATATAAAATATTTATATAATATAGATTATGTATTTATATATATATATATATATATATATATATATATATACAGAATTTAAGCACAAATAATTCTTAAATATATACATGCATGCATAGGTATTTATATATACAAAATAATTATATACAGCACACACAAATACATTTTGTAAAAACACAGACTTTTATTTTGGATGCGATTAATCGCAATTAATTTTTGCATAGCCCTAATATATATATATATATATATAAATACATAATCTATATTATATAAATTTAAATATTTTATATATGAATAACACATTTTCTTAAATATATACATGCATTTGTGTGTATTTATATAAACAAAATAATTATAAACAGCAGCACACACAAATATATTATGTAAACACAGACTTTTATTTTGGATGCGATTAATCGCAATTAATTTTTGCACAGCCCTAGTAAAAAGTAATTTTTTTACGTAAATTCTATGTAAAAAGGTTTTATGTCAATTATAACTAGCTGCTTATAAAACAATTGAAGTCTATGCAATTTACCCAATTTAGATAACTTTATGAAGTGTGTGTGTGTGTGTGGGTGGGTGGTCCTGGTAAACCCTACATTATGGGGACAATAGAAAAGATGCCAATATCCGAAATCCTTGTCCTTGTGAGGAATTTGTTTAAGTCCCTGTGAGGAAAACGGCTGATAAATAATACTAAGTGATATTTTCTGAAAATGTAAAGATGCAGAGTTGTTTAGGCTTAGGGGATCGATACATACAGTGTAAAAATCATTATTTATATAGAACGTCTCCATGAAACATGAAAACCTGACGTGTTTTTATTTTATTGTGTATTTAAAGAACACACTCACACCTGTTTGCATGTAAAATGTAAGTATTTATACCTTTTACATGCTCACACACACATTCTCCGACCTAAACACACTTTTGAACTAACTCTGCAAGCTGTGGCTCAGGGCCAGAGGTTAAAGGTGAAAGATCAGATGGGAGAGTTGACCACATAAAAAAAGCCATGCTACTGCAGGGTCGAAAAGGTCACCTTCATAAAGGTTAAAGTTCATCCTGCCCTGTCATGCTTCAGCATGTGTCCTGAACAGGTGTCCTAGCAACCGAATTGAAGTGTTTGCTGAGTAAACACACATCCGGGTGCAGGAGCCCGAGCTCAACCACACACACACACACACTCTTTGATGTTCGGGATCCCTGTGGGTCAAGATGTGTTGAAAATATGGAGCAGATTTTTTAAAGGACGTTTTTTTCTCCCCCTTCCTGCTTTTCCGAGGTCAGAATAAATCCGCGTCTCTAAATCTTCGCCGTAGCAAAACAAGGATCCGTGGGGACGGAGACACACGTGTGCTTGAATGCTTGCCCTTTTTATTTGTCGTATATAGATGAACACCCTTACAGATGATTTATTCAGTTGTGTATCTTAGATCTGGTTTGTGCATTTACTAATGACAATATTAATTTCCGCCTTGTGTCGGTTGCGTTTTTTATTCAGGCATGCATTGCATTATGATTTGCACATTTTGTAATCAGGAACTCAAGCTTGGGTCTTAACATGATCATTAGGTGGGTGTTTAACCAGGGGTCTCACACTACCAGCCCACAAGTGTTGGTTTATCCAGAAATTCAACCGCAAAATCATTTATTTTCTTTGGTTGGACTTTTACTGTAAGCCTATAATTCTCAAGGTTGTCAAACAGCAGTCTAACATGTGATAATATAAATATAATTATTTAACTGCTCCCTAATGGAGAACCGCACATGGCTCTTGAGTTTGAGACCCCTGCATGGGTTAAACTGTGTGAAAGTCTGGTTTAAAGTTTCCCATCATGCATTTGTGTTTGCACATCTGGTTAAGTAGGTGTGTAAATGCCTTGTGCAAAACGTGTGTGTGGATTTGTATGGAAGCTTGTTTCCGCCACAGAATGAAAAATAAAAAAGGTAATTCTGACTTTTTATCTCACAATTCTGACTTATAAATAATATAGAGTCACAATTGAATATATATATAAAGTCACAATTGTGCGTTATAAAGTCAGAAATGCATGATATAAAGTCAGAATTGTGAGATTTAAACTATAATGAAACTACAATTCTAAACTAGAATTGTGAGGAGGAAAAAAGTTAGTCTTTTTTTCCCTCAGAATTGGCCTGATAACTCGCATGTTTATATCTCACAATTCTGAGAAAAGATGTCAGAATTTCGACATAAAGTCACAATTATGTGTTATAAAGTCAGAATTGCGAGATGTAAACTCCCAATTGTGAGAAAAAAGTCCGAATTGTGAGATAAAAAGTCGCAATTCTGTCTTTTTTTCTCGGAATTGCGACTTTATATCACGCAATTCTGACTTTATATCTCGCAATTCTGACTTTATATCTCACAATTCTGACTTTATATCTCGCAATTGCGACTTTTTCTCGCAATTCTGACTTTATATCTCGCAATTCTGACTTTATATCTCGCAATTGCGACTTTTTCTCGCAATTCTGACTTTATATCTTGCAATTCTGACTTTATATCTCACAATTCTGACTTTATATCTCGCAATTGCGACTTTTTCTCGCAATTCTGACTTTATATCTCGCAATTCTGACTTTATATCGCGCAATTCTGACTTTATATCTCGCAATTGCGACTTTTTCTCGCAATTCTGACTTTATATCTCGCAATTCTGACTTTATATCTCGCAATTCTGACTTCATATCTCGCAATTCTGACTTTATTTCTCGCAATTCTGACTTTATATCTCGCAATTCTGACTTTATATCTCCGAATTCTGACTTTATATCTCGCAATTCTGACTTTATATCTCCGAATTCTGACTTTATATCTCGCAATTCTGACTTTATATCTCGCAATTCTGACTTAATATCTCGCAATTCTGACTTTATATCTCGCAATTGCGACTTTATTTCTCGCAATTCTAACTTTATATCTTGCAATTCTGACTTTATATCTCACAATTCTGACTTTATATCTCCGAATTCTGACTTTATATCTCGCAATTCTGACTTTATATCTCGCAATTCTGACTTAATATCTCGCAATTCTGACTTTATATCTCGCAATTGCGACTTTATTTCTCGCAATTCTAACTTTATATCTTGCAATTCTGACTTTATATCTCACAATTCTGACTTTATATCTCGCAATTGCGACTATTTCTCGCAATTCTGACTTTATATCTCACAATTCTGACTTTATATCTCGCAATTGCGACTATTTCTCGCAATTCTGACTTTATATCTCACAATTCTGACTTTATATCTCACAATTCTGACTTTATATCTCGCAATTCTAACTTTATATCTCCGAATTCTGACTTTATATCTCGCAATTATGACTTTATAACACGCAATTGCGACTTTATTTCTCGCAATTCTAACTTTATATCACTCAATTCTGACTTTATATTTTACAATTCTGACTTTATATCTCTCACTTCTGACTATATATCACGCAGTTCTGACTTTATATCTCGCAATTCTGACTTTATATCTCACAATTGCGACTTTATTTCTCACAATTCTGTCTTCATATCTCGCAATTGTGAGATAAAAAGTCACAATTATTTTTTTCTTTTTTTTATTCAGTGGCGGAAACAAGCTTCCATAGATTTGTGAGTTGTCGCCATGGCTGAAGTTCCTGCTGATGTTTATTCCTGAGCCTGTTTATTTGTCTTGCACGCCATGTGAACTTGACAGTGAATGTGATCAGGTTTGAGTGCGTGTCTACAAGCTATATGATTCCTCCTGCTGCTTACAGTGTACATGCCTATGTACTAAAAATATCCCTTAAACCCGCTCACCTCCTCCTGCACCTCCTTCTGGATCCACCTCGCTCCACCCTGTCATGAAATGCATGCTACTAACTTCCTGCACAGCCAAAAGAGGGATATTCCCAATCAGCCTGTTTCGCTCTCCAATGTGCAAAATAGTTTTTTCATATTTTCCACATAGCAAAAGTTTTCCTTTGCAACACTTGCTAAAATATGCATGCATGCGTTTCTGTGTGCAACATTAGCGCATACTTAGGTGTGCATGCAAAGTCGTCTCCCAGAATGTGTTTTGATAAACTGCTGGGTTTTTTCAACCCAACTTTGGGTCAAATATGGACGAACCCAGCCGTTGGGTTACATTTTTTTAAGTGCATTTTTAACCCGACCTTTGGGTTTGTCCGTATTTGAACCAAAGTTGGGTTGCAACAAATTAAGGTATATTTCCATGCATGCGATTGTGTTTCCGCGTATGCGAGTTTGTGTTTGGCCAGCTGTGTGGAGGCACATTCTTCAAGCTCCAGGCGGAGGGGGGTTGGAAAACAGAGCAGGCGAACTCCAAATTCCTATTCTCCCTCTGAACATGTCCGGGGCTAAATTGCAAACCCAACAAAACTCACGTGGCTCTGTGTTTTTCTGTTCTACCCATCTGTGTCTCGAATGAACAGAAGTTAGTTGTCTTTGAGTTTTGACTTAAGAAATAGCAGATTTGGTTCTTCTCCGCATTGTTTTAATACTATAATCTTGGGATTTTATCATACTATGATGTCATAATAACATGATGCCAGCCCCGCCCCCTTTTTTACTCCCACTAGTCTAAACAGGAAGCGCTTTGGCTCCTGTTTTTCAGCGTTACAAATAAACTGGATGTTTCTTGTACCCTTTCTTTACTTTTCACTCCTGTTTCTTCTCTAACACAGATAGGGGAAATGTAATATTTCTCAGATTCAATCTAAAGAACTGAAGAGTTTAATTTTACCCATTTAAAAAAGGTACAAAAGCTGTCACTGGGGCTGTACCTTTTCAAAAGGTACACTTTTGTACCTAAACGGTGCATATTGGTACCTTAATGGTACATTTTAGGTGCGATTATATACATTTTAGGTGCTAATATGTACCATTAAGGTACCAATATGCACCCTTTAGGTACAAAAGTGTACCTTTTGAAAAGGTACAGCCCCAGTGACCGCTTTTCTACCTTTTTTTCTGAGAGTCTTTGGTACTACCACTTATAAATGAACAGCAGTAAATATAGGGTACACAATCGTTCAATAGATTGAATTTGGTCAGGGTTTTTAGTGATTGTGAATGTATTATTGCTCCTGTGATCAAAGCGGACTTCTCAGCATCAGTACTTCAGTCTTCTCTTCAGTGTCACGTGATCCTTCAGAAATCATTATATGCTGATTTGCTGCAGAGGCAGAAAGCTCGTATCTCCAAAAGTGCTACTTATTTTTCTACTTAATCTTAAATGATTAAACACTGCGTTGCCAAAGTTGATTTTGTGACACATATTTTACAAAAAGCAAGATAAAATGTTGTTTTTGACCCGTGGATTTCAAAGTATTTTGGACATTTGCATTTTGTCCATCATTAGAACGGCCGCATCTGAGTTAGTAAGTGCATCTCATTAAGTTTTCATCAACTTACATGTTAAAAAGTTTATTGTAGCTATGTGTGCACTCAGTTTTTTCTGTCATTTGGCCAAAATTTCATGTTATTAAAGATGAAATGCTTCGCACGGGCTATTTAAGACAGTATTGGCTAGGGCCATCACTTTTGTCGAAAAATCCTGATCGATTTTTGTTCATTAAATTGATTGTAAAATCGTTTTTCCATGTCTAAAGACGTTTCCATTTTAGCCAAATATAGGCTAATCCACGAACACTTGTTCGATACTTGTGTTGGTTGGTCCGATCTATTGTGCAATCAATTTTCGAATGTAAAGTGACAGCCCAAGTATTGGCTCAACTCGATGACAAATACAGACTAAGACAAATACACACTGCTCAAATATATAAAACATTAGCCATTATTTAGTGTTTCTTAAGCATAAACGCTGTACTTATTCAAAGAACCAGTAGGGCTGTCAACTTTAGTCGTTTAGTCGACTAATCAGTCGATACCGTCTTGGTCGACTGACATTCTTATTGGTCGACCAGTTACACTTTTTTTTTTTACCAATGGAAAGATTTTTTTAATGATTTACTCCTTGATATTTTTTCCTTTATAAGCAATTATTTATTACTGTATTCTAAATATAATTAGCCATTGTCTTATCCCCATCTTTAAATGCTTTAATTTAGGCTATTTTGTAACAGCGCCACAGTTTTAGCGCACACACATAGAGACTCGGGAACGCGCCTGTGACCGGCAGCGCTACAGCTTCGCGCTTTGTAAGGGATGCTGTATTCATTCAGTTGGAACGCTGCTTGTTTTGGCTTTAGTCGACAAAATGTCCAGGAAATCTAAATCTTTTGTCTGGCTGCATTTTAAAACAAAGACGACAAGACTGTGGAGGGAGGCGACCGCTTTGCTCCATTATGAGCGCGCAAGTCGCGCGCCTACATTTGAAATCGAACTTGAGCGCGCAAAAGACGTGAGCAGCCCTTTTACCGGCTATATCATGCTGATTCAATAGATTGTGTTTTCTTAATATGTTTTTCGCTTTTATTTGTACACTTTATACATTTGAAAATAGCCTAAATAATGCAACAAAACGAAAATAAACCTAGATGCCTTCCAAAATACAGCCTATTATTATTTGGATTGTTTTTTTAGGCTATTTGGGTATTTTGTGTGTTTGTTTAAAATGCCTAGATCGGTTTTACAAAAGTTAACCCATAGCTTTGTAAGTAAAGAAGAATATAAAGCCTGTACGAGAGCTTTTGTTAGGATTTTTTATAATGTGGCAGATAGCAGTTATTTTTTTTGTAGCATGTGGTATGATCAGGTGTGCGATTTTGACTGCATAGATAGAGCTCCTCACTTTTTTCAGTTAAATATTACTTAATTCTCAAAGAATTGTATTATTATTATAGTTTTATTTATTTGTGATGTTTTTTCGTTGTTGTTGTTTTATAAATGCTCTATGACAATTGTTTAAAAGAATGTTCAATCAAAACAAGTTGGTTTTTTTTTGTTTGTTTTTTCCAACTAATCGACCAATCGTTGCACAGGACAAGACTTTGGTCGACCAAGGATTTCTTTGGTTGACTACAGCCCTAAGAACCAGATTTATTTACCATTGCATTGCAAACAAGCAGAGACGCTCCAAACTGCATGTGGCACTTCATTAACCATAGAGGTGGGCGGAGTTATGAGGTTTGACTGACAGTTTGATTATCCAACCGAGTTGCGATGTTTAGTTACATGCTCTTTTTAATACTGTTCATTAGATATTCGCAAACCTAGACAGATGTAAAGGGTGGCCAATAGCAATGATTTACGAAAAATATGGATAAATATGGTTTCTGTCTAGGGTTGGGTATCGAGAATCGAGTTATCGATTGGAATCGGGACTAACTTTTCGTTTTTCCCAGAATCGTTCAAAAGTTAAAATTTCGATTCCTAGTTTCGATATTCACAGTCCGCCGACCAGAAGAAGAAACCGCTGAACAACACCAATGAAGAAGCGACTACCGGACATGTTGGCATAACCGCGCGAGTCGAACATGAGTAGCTTACGTCGGCGGTCCAAAGTGTGGCTTCACTTTTGTAAAAATAACGAAATCTCAGCAAAATGCTAAATTTGTGACAAAAGGAGTATTTGTGACAGAAGGAGTATTTCCTTCAGAAAGACCGTTGGTTAGCAAGGTTAGCTAAACTTTTTTGACCCCGCCTCTTTAAAGAATCGGAATCGAGAATCTTTAGGAACCGGAATCGAAACAAGGAATCAGAATTGGAATCAGAATCGTTCAAATTCAAACGATACACAACCTTATCTCTGTCTGACTTTTTTGAACTGTAGTTCATAAAGAGATTTGATAGTTAAACATCTCTGAAAGAAAGCAATCGAACTTATGTACATAATCAGAGCCAATCTCCTCAATACAATTTTTGTAGTTATCATGTTTAAAGGTGATGCACACTCCCACCCTATCAGTGTTGAAGGTGTGTGTATGTTCATCAGGGCTGGCTGACTGTGGCAAGCTAGCACATTGAATAGCACTTAACCTTCACCTCACATTCACAGTAGGAATGTGTGTGTGTCTGTGTGCATTTTGCCGGCACGCATTAATAGATTATTGATGCACTCTTGTGATGGTTGACTGTCAGATGGAGGTGGAAATGGACCTATAATTTCATGCTGATGCCAGACAGACAACACAAATACTAATTTATGTCCTGAGAGGAAACGATTTCGAATGGATAGGAGGAGGTTATCTTCATAACACCCTTCTCATACCATCTCTCTCTCTCTCCCTCTGTCTCACCCTAGTCCTCATTTTGAACAGATGGGTTGAGGTATCAGTTTTTAATGAAAAAGGGGGTGTGAGAGTCACGTGACCATCTCTCACAGCACATACTGGCATTTCAGATTTTTGTTGAGCTCGCATATAGTCACCTAGTTTGGAATCAGAAGGAATTATTGTGTATTATTAAATATTGTAATAATTGCGTTAACGTTTGTCTACGAACAAGCGCATAATGAGATTCGACATGCTTATTAATGCATCTTTACAAGATATGACTTGAAGGATTTCAGTCGAACTAAAGGGTTTACGTGACATTTAAAAAGCAAAGCAAATTATTGCTTTAGTCTGAAATCTATCTATCTAAAGTTTAGTGTTGTTAAGATTTCTTAAATAATTTTCAATTATTTGGCTCACCAAGGCAAAAAAGTATAGTGCTTAATATTTTGGGGAATCGTATTTTTTGTTTTTTATTTGCACTGTATTTTTATTGGCAAAAATATATTATCTACATTACTATTAAAGCTGCAGTGTGTGATTTTTACCCCCCATCTAGTGGTGAAAAGGTATATGACTAACCAGTGAATATTAGTTTCTGTTCCTCTCAATTCCAATTTCGTTTTAACTCCTACGGTGGCCAATCTAGTCCAAGATTAACATGGCTTCCAGTTCGACCTCGTCCATGAGTGTTAACTCAAACGTAAACGCGAAAGGCGAAGCTTGAATTAACGGGTATGTCCCTCTTTGGCTAATGTACTTTCAAGATGGAGGGGCAACATGGCGACCGACATGTATTTTCAATGCCATATTATACACTCACGAGAATACTTTATTACTTGAACGAAGTAAATATACATTAATGAGCACATATATTTTTGATAAGCTAAAAGAGTTACACAGTGTAGCTTTAAAGTAATACATTTTTGTTAAACCGAACGTTTATTTTGAGGGGTTGTCATGAAGACCTTTGAGTTTCTGTTCGTAAATGATATGACGATAATTACATTTATCCAATTAAGTCTTTTTGTGATTTAATATTCACAAACACTAGACCATATCGTGATTGATTTCTTGTAAAGCCCTGCCTTGGATTTTGTCATCCATAATTTGCCAAATTGTATGACATTCGACATTATACTGTAAAATCTACTCGACGATTCTGTTCGCGTTTTACAAGTCTCATAAATCACAGGCCCTAAGTGTATTAGTGTCTGTACTGATGTTACTAATCAGCTCATAATGATTCTAATGGGTTAACAGTGTTCATGTGAATTGATTGACAGTTTTCCGAAAGGAAGTCGACTTCATTTAAAGCTATGTGAAAAGACAGAAACGGTGCATTGTGGGATGCATTGTTAGGAATGTGCTGATTGGTAATTGCACACAGCTGTAGCTCATTAGATGTTAATTGCCAATTAATCAGCATCTCCTTGTTGTGTATTTTAAATGAAGAAGAGAAATGAGAAGTTGGGAATGTAGAAAAGAGGAAACGATTTGTGCTTTGAGCAGAAGAGCGTGAGTCTCGCTTTCCTTTCCTCCTATCACAGTTTCCTTTCTCTGTCAACACTTGTGTTCTCCGCTCCCTCTTTAACATCTCTCTGCAAGAGGAGGAAGAAGGGAAGAGGAAACTATGCAGTTTGTTTGTTGGGAAGTTCAGGTTTTATCAATGCAATTTTTCATTATACTTTCAAGTTAGATAATTCTTGCACACAACAGATCAGTTGTAGTCCAATTCAATTGTAGCTCAAAGCTGAGCTACAATCACTTTATATAGAACTGTATATTTTAATTCACATTTAAAGGGTTAATTCACCCAAAAATTTTAATTCTGTCATCTCTCATGTCGTAATTAGACGTTCGTTCATCTTCAGAACACAAATGAAGATCTTTATGATGAAATCCGAGAGTTTTCTGTCCCTCCATTGACAGCAACACGACTGCCACTTTGACGCTTCAAAAAGTTCATAAAGAGATCGTAAAACTAATCCATATGAGACGTTTAGTCCAAATTTTCTGAAGAGACTCGATCGCTTTATATGATGAACAGATTTAATTTAGACTTTCTTTCACATATAAACATTCTTCAACCCACACATTAGTTGTGGTTAAAAAAAAGTAGTTGCGTAGCTGTCAACGAAGGGATAGAAATACACGAGGTTGAGTAGTTAATTAAAGAATTAAGGTTATGTTTACACAGAAACGATCTCAAGAAAAAAACGCAAAAATGGCGTTGCGTTATCACTTTTTATTCTGCGTTTAGACGAGCGTTAAGGCCGTGTGTCCACCAAAGCATTTTTCCACGCGCCTGGCGTATGCTTTCAATTGTTTTCAATGGGAGCGGCGCGTTTTTTAAATGCCATGAGCGTAACGAGGCGCTGAGCGTTTTTTTTTTTTTTTTTTTTCACGCTGAAGCGCCGAGCGCATGAAGTTTCGCTGGGAGTTGAAAAATGTTCAACTTTGGATAAAACACAGCGCTCATCACTGTCACTTTTTACCCAGCTGTCCAATCACAGTGGAGGAAGGGCGGGACTAATACCACACCGACCAGCTGTCACAACATTCAAACTGCCGCGGATATTCTGTATCGTAGCAACGAAACGTCTCAACGGAAAAAACGCTGCCAAAACGCTCTCAAGCGCCCAAAGCACGGTGTCTTCAGCAGAGCGTCTAGCATTTTCATCTGACTAAAAACGCTTTGGTGGACACACGGCCTAAGGCCTTTTTATACTTCTGTGTCGAGGGTATGCCATCGTGAGCATTTATACTTCTGCGTTCAGGTCTTGGTTGCTCTGCAGTACTGCTCCGAAACGCTAGTTGGCGGCGGAGGGTTTTAATGTTCCACTGTGTTTAGATTCCTCGCGGCTAGGTTACTACAAGCAAATGGCGACTGAAAGAGAGTGGATCATGTAGGAGTTGGAGCTTATTGAGGTGGAAAAACACTTCATTTTGGTGAAATTACTAAAACTAAAAGGCAGAAACGAGAGAAGATGTCGGAGGAGATGGTACGTGCGGAAATGCGTAGGAGGAAATGCGATGCTACCAAGCTGACCAATCACAGATCTTGCCGTCCGCATCGTCGCGACGCGTAGCTACATTTTAGAGGAGGTGCGCGTCAGGCTACGGCGAAGGGTACGCAGTATGGTACGCATCTGTGCGTATGCTACGCCGGACCTACTGCGCGCACTTCTGAAGTATAAATTGGGCTTTATGGGTGGGAAATGCGTGTGCAAATGGTGACACAAAAGTGTGGGAAATTTGATGTAGTATGCTCTCCGGGTGGCTAGATGGCGATGTGAAGCACTACAACAACACCAAGTCCGCGCGTCTGCATACAAGCTTCACTGTCAAGCAGACTTTTGCGTTTTTACCCTTTACACGGGAACGCGGCGGTGGAGCGTTTTCAAGATTTCCACTCTGGAGGGTGGTTTCACTTTTTTGCGTTTTTAAGCCCCAAAACGCCGTCGCCGTGTAAACAAAAGGCACATCCGATAAAATATTTGTACGTTTTCACCCGCGAGCGTTCTTGTGTAAACAGGGCCTTAAATTTTGAGTGAACTATCCCTTTAAGTCTGTTAAAAGGCATTTTAAAAACGATGATTTGCTTGCAAAGAGGTTGTTAATTGGATAGAGCAGTGCAAACTACATTAGATCTGACATGCTGACGCACGGTATTTGTCATTTGTGTAACAAATGGGGTTTCTCCCCGTTACATAACTCTACAAAGGACTCTGATAACACCAGCGTTCCCTGACAAACACTCTCTCTTCTGTGAAGTCTATTGGCCGAGAGTCAAATATTTCACTTCTCGTTGGCGGCCACTTTTCTCCAGTAATAAATCAATACAATGGAGATGATGTAATGCTTAGGTCAACGGCACTGAGGACGATTGTAGATGTGGCTTTATTTGGCTTCTGAATTATCAACTTTCCTCTCTCAGGAAGATTTCTAGAATAACTTATCTTTATTGGATCATGGGAATGGAATTTATGAAAGAAAGCTAAAAATAGCTTGGAACAGCGTCAGTGTATCGGGAGACAGACTTTTTTATGCGTGAGTGTTTCTACTTTATTGCTGAACAATGTAAGCATGGCTTCTTTGCACCACGTTAGCAGGTTTTCCATCCAGCCTGCTTTTTTGGGTCTCGCAGTGGAACGTTTTCGGCTTCACGTGGATATTCTCTGCTGTCCCCTTTCAAGAGTGTGTGTGTGTGTGTGTGTGTGTGTGTGTGCTTGAGGCTGATTTGAGGTGACAAAAGGAAAAAAGTTACAGCACAAAACAGCTGTTTCTTTATTCTTTCTCCCACGCATTGATCACACACAAATGCATATCTCAGACATCACACACGTGATGTTTATGCATCCGAACAAGATCATACATAAACACCCCTAGCTTTTTGTTTTCAGCTAAATTTAGAAATTCTGATCTATATTGAATTTATGCACTAAATTGATTTCTGACATTGACCAATCGCAGCTATGTAGGTTTTTTAACGGTTGATGCCAATATCGAAAGTGTGTGATTGGG
Organism: Cyprinella venusta; assembly: GCA_038021265.1. Taxonomy (NCBI): domain Eukaryota; kingdom Metazoa; phylum Chordata; class Actinopteri; order Cypriniformes; family Leuciscidae; genus Cyprinella; species Cyprinella venusta. The sequence goes on from CM075864.1 coordinate 50,824,567, forward strand.
CGATATAATGCAGATGTACACCACCATCAAAAAGTTTGGGGTCAGTAACTGTTTTCAATATCAGTATTTTCAGCGTAATTATTAGTGATTTCTGAAGGATCACGTGACACTGAAGACTGACGTAATGATGAAAATTCAGCACAGAAGCGCTAATTTAATAACGTACCCGACCTGACCTGTTTGACTTAAAGGCCTTGACCCCGAACCACATTAAAGCTACTACACCAGGCAGACAAAAATGATTTATCTTCTTATGTAACACAAGCACTCAAGATTAGGCATTCTTGATGCATTTTATAGACGCGCTGCCCAACATGGTAATAATTAACAGGGGGAAAAAAAGCTGAGAAAGTGCATCCGTGGTGTAAACGATACACAACTTTTGCCTACATCATGTCAACAATCTGTTTATCTATTATGAACAAATGTCCATAAATCATACCATAGGCTATAGAGATGCTTAGAGGTCTCCATAAATTGAAAGAACACCAAATGTGAGGCTTTATAATATGGGGAATATTTAAGTGTATTCACTCTGATATAAAGTGTGAAATAAGGTTTTGTCTTTGCACGTGGCTGTTGGTCCTCTTAGCAGCATGAAAAATAAAACTCTTATTCAAGTTGCGAGCAAAGAGCGCTGCCTTTATAATGACTGACGCTGTCAATCACTTCAGTTTCAGCACGGCTGGCTACGATGCTACAAATCTTGTTGTAATTGGGAACATTTGACGGTCTTCAGACTGTGAACACAAATAAGCTTGGGAATGTTTGAAAGAAGCTGCCAATCAGCGAGTACCGAATTGAGTCGAAATATTCTTGGTTATTGGACCCACAGCCAGCTAATCTGGACCAGCATATGACAACTGAAATATTATTCCACCCGTTACATCAAATATTAGTGGTTCATCCGCGTACAGGACTGATAACGCGACTACTACAGCAAGTTTGCGCCACTAGTCGGTCTATTGAAAGAAGTAACTGCCAGATGGTGCTAATTTAACTGACTGGCCTCTTTGACAAGTAGTCCATTCAACTACTTTTTGACTTTTCCTGCATTTTCGGGATGGTTTTTGACAGAAATGTTGAGTTAAATGTTACTTTGGGGCAGTTGCGCCAGCTCAAACCAAGGGGGTAATCCATCAGCCGGAAGTTGAAGCCTCGCGGGAGCCGCCATTGTAGCAGAACTTCACCTGCTGTTAGCATCCCATTGACTCCCATTTATTTTGGCATCACTTTAACAGCGAATAACTTTACATCTGAGGCATCCAAAGACCCCCATTATTTATTTCTAAAGAAACACGACAATGTATAAAATGCTCCGTTGCTTTGTATCTTACGTTATGGCCCCGTAGATGCCGTTTTTGTGAAAAATAGGCTAACGATTGCATCATCACTACTAGGGCTGGGTATTGACACGAATTTCACAATTCGATTCGATTTCGATTCAGAAGCTTGCAATTCGATTCGAATTCGGTTCGATTCAATATTGATTATTTTGGATATCAGTTACAATAAATGGCAAATTTTCTCAAGGAAATCAAACTAATGCTGTAAACTATGGGAGTCTAGTTGTAGCCTACTCTGCTTTATTAGCCTAATATAAAGGTATGTTTTTGAATTTCTAAAGAAAATGGACGTAATTTGAAAACTGAGACTTTGTTTCATATCAATAGTAACAAAGGACAAAGATTATTGCGAGTTTTTGGATGCGTGCAGCCGCGATACAATGTTGCATTCATTCAAATGAAACAGGATGACTAATCGATTCTTGAGACTTAAGAATCGATATCGGTTCGTAAAAATGAGAATCGATTAATATCGAGAAATCGATATTTATTACCCAGCCCTAATCGCTACGCAACTTTCTGTCGCACAATAGAGACATTACCGTATAGGCAAGAGGAGAAGCTTGCAGGCAATCTTTTACTGTCTATGAGGCAATCGGGGGGACATGGAGGCATAAAGTCGAGGGAGAAGCGTTTTACTGTCTATGGAAGAAGCTCATAGATAGCGAGTCCATAAAAGCAACGGGACAAAATATTTCAACAACGTTTTGGCTTGGCACAGCTACTAAAAGATTTACAACTGTCAGACTGTCGTCACGCTCAGTTTGAGCCTGCGCAGTTGCTAGACATCAAACAGGAAGTGCATAAATTGGGCTTCAGTCTTCTCCGTTGAAATCAATGGGGTCAAATCAATGGATTTCTTTTACTGTCTATGGCTCAAAACCTTTTGCCATCTTTTGCCATTAAAAAACGACTGTCAGGATTTACTAAAGATGCGTGGTGAAAACTTGAAAAAGAAAAGAGAAAAATTGGTGCCTGACCTTATTGCATATATGCATTTGTTGAAGTTAACCTTTCAGACGCAAAATTGGTGAGAGAAGGATATTTAAATGAATGGTGCAAGATGATTTACTGTGGTTTAGGCTAGTCGATTTACTGGTGTTTCTGCCATTTAACTAGCTTGGGAAAACCCAGACAACTTCCGGCAAATTTAGATTTGCTCTGAAGGTTAGTCTGGCAAAGAGCTCATTCAAGCCCATTTCCAATCCGTCGAAATCGCGGCACCAATCAGAAACGTTGGGGCGTGCTTTACACGACGACAGCTCTGGGATTTTGAAGCAGATTTTGTAGCTTACGTTACAAAGATGGATGCCGCCGTCGAACATCACTCGTTCGAATCAGCTATCGCGTCTGTTTTAAGCGATTTGAATGTTTCCTTTTTGTTAAAAACCGAGCAAAGAACAACACTCGGAGATGTTTCTCCGGCCGCCGATCTGCATACGTCATCTCCTTCATTGCTCTGATTGGTTTTAGGTCTACAGTACCCGCAACGTCCATTGGTGACGCCCCTCTGGAAATGATTTGTCTATGTCGTTTGCCAGAAAATAACTCAGTTACAACTGAGAATGCTCTGGTTTTAACCAGAATTCCATTTAACGGCCAAACATTGGCGAAATGTTGGGGCGGGCTTGACATGATGACGACAGCGCTGGGATTTTAAAGCAGATTTTGTAGCTTACGTTACAAAGATAGATGCCGCCGTCGAACATCACTCGTTCGAATCAGCTATCGTGTCTGTTTTAAACGATTTGAACGTTTACTTTTTGTTAAAAACCGAGCAAAGAACAACAGTCGGAGATGTTTCTCCGCCAGCCGCCGCTCTGCATACATCATCTCCTTCATCGCTCTGATTGGTTTTAGGTCTACCCGTGACATCCGTTGGTGACGCCCCTCTGGAAATGATTTGTCTATGACGATTTGCCAGACCATAACTGAGAATGCTCTGGTTTTAACCAGACTACCATTTAACAGCCAAACGTTGGCGAAATGTTGGGGCGGGCTTGACATGATGACGACAGCTCTGGGATTTTAAAGCAGATTTTGTAGCTTACGTTACAAAGATGGATGCCGCCGTCGACCATCACTCGTTCGAAACAGCTATCGCGTCTGTTTTAAACGATTTGAACGTTTACTTTTTGTTAAAAACCGAGCAAAGAACAACACTCGGAGGTGTTTCTCCGGCCGCCGATCTGCATATGTCATCTCCTCCATCGCTCTGATTGGTTTTAGGTCTACCGGTGACATCCGTTGGTGACGCCCCTCTGGAAATGATTTGTCTATGACGATTTGCCAGACCATAACTGAGAATGCTCTGGTTTTAACCAGGCTACCATTTAACGGCCAAACGTTGGCGAAATGTTGGGGCGGGCTTGACATGATGACGACAGCGCTGGGATTTTAAAGCAGATTTTGTAGCTTACGTTACAAAGATAGATGCCGCCGTCGAACATCACTCGTTCGAATCAGCTATCGTGTCTGTTTTAAACGATTTGAACGTTTACTTTTTGTTAAAAACCGAGCAAAGAACAACACTCGGAGATGTTTCTCTGCCGGCCGCCGCTCTGCATACGTCATCTCCTTCATCGCTCTGATTGGTTTTAGGTCTACAGTACCCGCAACGTCCATTGGTGACGCCCCTCTTTAAATGATTTGTCTATGTTGTTTGCCAGACCATAACTCAGTTACAACTGAGAATGGTCTGGTTTTAACCAGAATACCATTAAAGGGCCAAACATTGGGGCGGGCTTGACATGATGACGACAGCGCTGGGATTTTGAAGCAGATTTTGTAGCTTACGTTACAAAGTTAGATGCCGCCGTCGAACTTCACTCGTTCGAATCAGATATCGCGTCTGTTTAAAGCGATTTGAACATTTCCTTTTTGTTAAAATCCGAGCAAAGAACAACACTCGGAGATGTTTCTCCGGCCACCGCTCTGCATGCGTCATTTCCTTCATCGCTCTGATTGGTTTTAGGTCTACCCGTAACGTCCGTTGGTGACGCCCCTCTGAAAATGACGATTTGCCAGACCATAACTGAGAATGCTCTGGTTTTAACCAGGCTACCATTTAACGGCCAACAAAAGTGTAAACCACACAGTAGTTTGCGCTGCTCTTGGTAGATCGCGTTGGTCATTATTGAAGTGATCTGCTTCGTCTGTGTTTTTTAATTTGCTGTCAGGAGATCACGTGCAGGACTTTCTTTTCCCATCAACTTTTTTTTTTTTTTTTGCACTTTAAAGCTAATTTGCCCTGTTTACTAAATCTGGCCCATAGTGGTTCGCTAAAATATTTGATTAACAAACATGCATACAGTAAGTGTATAACTTTTTGTATGATGGGAATCTGCAAAAAACGTTCTGGTGCAGATTCATGATGCACTCGGATTCTGAGTTCACGGAAATATTGGAAGGGAATGAGAGAATGAAATATAGTAAATGGATCCCTTCCGCTTTCCGATCCCTCTATCTGACACAGGGAGGGAGGATGGTGAGAACGAGGCTGAGAGAGAGCGAGAGAGAGAGAGAGGTGACAGGGGACGGGGGGAGGGGCTGTTTAGAGAGAGATGTGAAAAAAAAAACTAAGAGAGGCAGGCTGGCCTATAGCGGGGGTTGGGCTTAAGCGCTGTGTGTGTGTGTGTGTGTGTGTGTGTGTGTGTGTGTGAGAGAGAGAGACCAGCTCCTTTCCTCTCTTTGTTTGACTACTGAGTGGAAAAAAAGCAGATAGAAAGAGTGTGTGTGAGTGAGAGAGAGAGAGGGGGAGAGAGAGAGAGAGAGAGGAGAAGGACTGAGAGAGGAAAGCAAAGAGAAGGAGAACGAGGGAGACACACTTTTTTTATTTGGCTAAAATAAGAAGGAATTCTGTTTTGTTTGGAGCTGGAATTCTGCATCCTCTTCAACTGTGTCAGCTTTTGCATGGTGTGTTTTTGTTTGCAAGCCCTGCTGCCGGTGTGTGTGTGTGTGTGTGTGTGTGTGAGGGGGGCAGGTAGTCAACCCTGCAGCTGGTTAAAGGGAAAATAAGAGCCGAGATTTTACCGAACAGACCGACCGAGCAGCTCTCAGTGTGGGATTACCTCAGAGACACAGGGAATAACGTTGGGAAACACGGTAAGACATGCAGCTTCCTCTCTCCAGTTTCTTTGTGCTTCCAGCAGGGCATTTAAACTCAACTCGTGAAAGTATCCGGCGGCGTTTGGACAGCTCAGCAGAATAAAAACACACGCTAGAGAAAGTTGCGCTGCGTTTCCCAGCCCGATTGCTGCACAAAGGAAGCTTGTTGTATAAGTCCGGCTCGCTCTGTTTATGTTCTGCCTGTCACACACACACACACACACACACACACAAAAAGAAAAGATAAAACAGAAATGCCTGTTCTATTTCCAGTCTCCTTCCCTCACATGATCCACATAGAAAAGCAGGGTGTATAGCTGATATTTCCGGACATGATTTCTCTTCTGTTAGTGACTCTTTGTTGAGTTAGTGTGATTGTTTTGCAGGTGTGTGTTGTCTGTCGTGGTCTAGGGAAGTGGTGGTTGGTTATGGATAATGTGTTAGTTGAGAACTAGAGTAAAACCCCAGCGGCGTGAGTGTGTGAACCACCGCTTCCTCCTGGCTGTGTGTCCGTCTCACACAACCCACATCCATTACCGGCATCCTGGAGCGTTTCGATCAATCAAGAGTCATTGTGTGTATGCCTGTGTGTGTGTGTTGCTGGGTGTGTATCTGCTGGCTCCACCCCTCATTAAAGCTCTCCACTAAGATAAAGAAACACAAAACATTGCTGGAAGAGCACACTTCATCATTGTCATCAGGAGATCTGTAAAACAATCTCACATCTTCATCTGTCAGTATTCGGTTTCTCCATTCCTCAATGGTTCTCCACCGGAAGAACATCCTCTCTCTCTCTCTCTCTCTCTCTCTCTCTCTCTCTCTCTCTCTCTCTCTCTCTCTCTCTCTCTCTCTCTCTCTCTCTCTCTCTCTCTCTCTCTCTCTCTATCTCTAGTGACTGTCTGCCCTGAAACGCATTTGGCGTGGCTTCGCCGGTGCCTGTTTTCATCAGCGCGTGTGTGTCGCCCTCGGGTCGCTTTGCTTTTAGCCTACTTTGGTGTTTGAGTTCCACAAGCTGCAGCACAATACAACTCTGTTAGCATTAGTGGTGTGAGGACTGTTATTACCCACAATGCCATGGTGATTAGCAGCGTGCTAATCTATTCATTAGCTGCTAATCTAATTGTCAGCACTGGTAATGACTGGGCTGTCCGTGTATTTCTGAAGTAGTTTTGATCAGTCGTTTATGTCAAAACACTGTCCTGGCTAACTTGACGTTTGCCTTCACTGTCAATCATGAAGAAATAGAAAAATTAAATGAAGACAAAAAAAATTCTGAAAGTTTTGCATTTGCAGTAATGTTTCCGATATTATTTTGTTTAGAGTAGTAAAATAACTAATTGCTATGGTATTTTGGCTGAAACCATGCTCTCATATTGAGATGAAAACCCTGCCTAAAGATGGTTTGCTGATCTTATCTGGTTTAAGTGGGTTTCCCAGTCTGGAGTTTAGCCAATTTAGCTTCCGAGTCTGACCAGCGGAAGTGCCTCTAAAATCAGACTGGGAGACCATCAAATCATCTTAGACTGATTTAGGAGGTAGTTTTTTTCCCCAAATGTATGTCCTGATCATGTTGGCTTTGACTCAGTCTCTATTATAAGCTCTCTCTTTATCACTCCCTGTGATGGGCGTTTGTTCTTCTGCAGATGTGGTGAGGGTGTGTGTGTGTGTGTGTGTCCTGAACCCCACCCCCCAGGACAGGCCTGGCTGAACGGGGGATTGTGCATTCATTGGAATGGAGAGAGAGAGAGAAGGGAGGTAGGAATGATTGAGTGGGCTGCCTGGAGAAGAAAAGGAGAGGGGAATGGGGGAGGGGAAATGTTGCTTGGCTGGTGTTTTGCTCTTTGGTTGAAGGAGGAGAGGGGGAGGTGGTTAAGGTATAGACACCCAGCTGGTTAGTTTGAGAAAAAGAGATGCACAAACATCATGGGATTGGAAGATGTACAGAATTCTGAGATCAAGTCAAGTATTATGTGCTTGAGAGAGAGAGAGAGAAGCACCATGTGATAGGAACCATTGCTTGTATACTTATAAACAATGACATGCATAGCATTCAACTGATTATAATACTAGTCAGTGCATTGGAACTTCATAAAATAACCTTATCTAGGTATCGTTCTGTCTGTCTATCTATCTATCTATCTATCTATCTATCTATCTATCTATCTATCTATCTATCTATCTATCTATCTATCTATCTATCTATCTATCTATCTATCTATCTATCTATCTATCCATCCATCCATCCATCCATCCATCCATCCATCCATCCATCCATCCATCCATCCATCCATCCATCCATCCATCCATCCATCCATCCATCCATCCATCCATCCATCCATCCATCCATCCATCCTATCTAGCTATCTACAGTCATCCGAATATCGGCACACATTATTCGCCAGCATTTTTTCAATGCGTTTTTTGTGTTCACACCCAAGCGATTCTCGATGACGATGAGCTGAGTGAACATGCAAATTCATTCCCTGACATTAGATGGCGCCCATTTGCTCTGCAATACCACTCCATATCAGTTCTCTTTTATCGAGATTTTCGTTGTCGCTGTCGCGTTTGTCATATAGTTCTTTATGTTCCGACACCAACGAGACCAGCAGCTCTACATTCATTTTCCTTGCATCTTCCTCGTCTTATTTCTTCCCGGCTGTGTAGACCATAGATATGTATATAAAGGCTAGATGTGTTAAGGTGGAGTTTCTATCGTCATCACCGGCGGCCATCTTGTCACAGACAAGCTGATGTAAGATGAGTGATCAGCATGAACACAAAAACTCTTATCTCGTTGAAATCTTGACGGATTTACAAACGGTTTGGTTTCTTACAAACGTTATTAACGTGGCTATAATTATCTGGATGATTATTTATTTATACACTTTTTATTCATAAGTATGCAGTGTCATAACTACATCTCTGACGTTTATAACAAAACAAACCGTTTGAAAATCGGTAGAAAATTGAGCAAGTTATGGTCATTTAAATAGTACATGTACCATTAACACAATGTTACGAGTGAGCGAGCTGCCTGTGACAAGATGGCCGCCAGTTGCAGACGTCGACCTCCATTGGCCAGCAGCGTGGACCACTTATCTAGCCTTTATATAGATATCTATGGTGTAGACGGCGACGCTACTTGGTGTATATCTTCTTCGCTGTTACGTATGTGTGGTCGGCAAGAACGTTTTGTGTTTGAGCGCCCCCAAGTTGTGTTTTACTGTAACTTCAGAAGCTCCAAACACGTGAGCAAAAGCGTCAATCTCATTGGTCGGATAGTTTTTGACGCGACGGTCAAACGAAAAAAACAAACCCGAGGCGTTTTTAAAAAAAATACGTTTTTACGTGTTGGTGTGCACACTCACATTGGCACCCTTTGTTTGTCACGAGGCGTTAAACGTCGGTGAATATCATGCGTGAAATTCGTCCCAGTGTGAACAGGCCTTAACTCTACTGTCATGTGTTCTTAATTATACTGTAGCAGTGTAAATAATTGTTTGTCATGGCAGTTTCTGCTTCTGTGAATCGTGTTAGGATAGCGAGAGTGGTTTCTTGGTGAGATCATTTTTGATTTGTTTTGTTTGGTAAATTTTTGTTGAAGTCACAGAGATGGGAGGATAGATGTGAAGAGAATATCTGTCCCCCCCTTCTGGCTCTGTTTTCTCAGAGTCGGGCATGTTTTCTCTCTCCTCACACACACACACACTCTCATAAATTCCTTATTATCGTTAGCGTGCAACTTGATCACTCCAACTACACACCTGTGTTTCTACGCCTCCTTTGTCTCGCTTGAGCCCCCTGGGAATGAGGTGGTACTGACATGCACATGCATACACTCTCCTGAGTAAACAACCAAAGATGCTTTTCCTGGAATATTGAGTTTATTTATATTTAACAGCATCTTTGGTCTCTAGCATCAATGCTACAGTGTTTTTTTCTTTTTATTCGAAAAAAATGTGATGCTGGTATCCAGGCAAATTTATTCTATATTATCGTGTAGTGTGTATGGGGTGTTAATATGGGAATAAACACAAAAAACACACACGTAAATCATATAGCTAAACACAAACAAATTGAGTGACATGAAGTTTAACCCATGATTTGGTCTCAAATCACAAATCTACATAACTCATGACTTCCACACTCAATTTCATCTATGTTTAACACAGTCGCTAATGTCTTTTAAGTGAAAATATCCAGTTGAGAAATTAAACAGATGTGTGTCGTTATATTGGATGCGTGCATTAGGTCTTAAAGCGACAGCGGCCTAATAAACCTGAGTCAGTAATGTTAAAGCTACACTGTGTAACTCTTTTAGTTTATTCTTAGCTAAAAACACTTAGTTCTTTCAAAAATATGTGCTCATTAATGTATATTTACTTTGTTCAAGTAATAAAGTATCCTCGTGAGTGTATAATATGCCATTGAAAATACATACGGGTAATGTCGGTCGCCATGTTGCCCCTCCATCTTGAAAGTACATTAGCCAAAGAGGGACATACCCGTTAATTAAAGCTCCGCCTTTCGCGTTTACGTTTGAGTTATCACTCATGGACGAGGTCGAACTGGAAGCCATGTTAATCTTGGACCACATTGGCCACCGTAGGAGTTAAAACGAAATCGGAATTGAGAGGAAACTAATATTCACTGGATGGTCATATACCTTTTCACCACTAGATGGGGGGTAAAAATCACACAGTGTAGCTTTAATCTAACAACAGAATACACAGAGAAAATCACTTTTGTAGCTTTAAACAAAGACTAAAGACTAATTGATTCATACAGACGGTGTTATTTGATCATTCAATTTCTCTACCTGAATACTTTTAGATTTACCTGAAAAGCAAAATATCACAATCTCAGTTTTATTTTCTAATATCGTGACACTATTTCAAACACCTGTTTCAGTGGAAACCATGTGAAATAATCAAACACCCCAAAATGTAGCTCTCTGCAAAGTGCATTTTGGGGTATGACCCTTCTGTGACCCCTGGGAGTGATCGATGGGCGTTTCGCATTACTTAAATGGAGTCATGTGACTGAGCGATAGGGTTACACCATCAATGGATGAAATGGCACCCGGCCAATCGATGGCCGAGATCATAGTGATATGGAGAGAGGAAAAAGGTCATCTCAGGGTCAAAAGTGTGTATTTGAGCTTGCTTTCTGTCCCCATTTCTTCATTGTTCTGTCGACACACTTTTTTTTCATCCCTGTTCTGTCTCTCTTTCCATCCTCTGTAATACCATTAAGTACGCGCCGTCCTTCTAACCCAGTTCTCCAGTGAGCTTTGACCTCTTGTGTAAGGTGTGTACGCTTTTGAGAGAGAGATTTTAACTGTACTCTGACCTGTTGTGTAAGTGTGTGTGAGAGGAGTGCGATAAGAACTGGAGCCGTTCAGGCTGCACAACAGTGAGATTCTCTGCAGGTCTGTACGAGATTTAGTGCCTTTCTCTCGACTGTGATTTGTGTAAATGTGTGTTTGCTCTGCCTCTCCTGCATTTCACACTCCAGCAACCCGATCCATTTCCTCTAGATGAGGTAGCCTGGATAGACGACCCCCGTGTGTGTCTTGTTGCAGTCAAAGCCATTGTTGATGTTGTAATTGATTTCTCACTGCTCTTGTTTCTGTAGTGTGACGAGTCTTAAGCGCTAATTCAGCTAGCTTAAAGGGTGTGTGTTTATGAATGAGTATTGGTGTTGTAGATGAATTTGAATGTGTCGTTCTGTCATGTAATAAATTGGCCATACTCTTGCCCTTAGTTTCCAGTTCACCAGCGTGAAAAAGTTTAAGCTAGAAACTTTACACACATGCACAAACACGCAAGCGTTTGACTAGCACGTTTCCAACACTGTGTCTCATTAAAGTGTACCTATTATGGCTTTTAAAATGTTCCTAATATTGTTCTGGGAGTCCCCAACAACAATTTTACAAGCATGCAATGACAAAAAACACTTTTGTTGTCTTATAATATGCATTTATTTTTACCTGAATTGCCCACCGACTCCCATATGAATCGTTTTAGCGAGTCCTTTTCCAAAATCCGCCTTTGCGTGACGCTAATCTGCGGTGATTGGTCAGATGACCTAGTCAGTTGTGATTGGTATTCTCTGTGCAGAAAAACGGAACTCTTATCACCTTAAATGGGTTCTCAACTCCAGTCCTCGCGACCCACTGCTCTGCATATTGTGTATGTCTCCCTTATTTAACACACCTGATTCAGATCCTCAGCTCTTTAGGATAGAGCCGGCTCGCGAATCCATACTTTATAGCGTTTAGGTTTGTGAAGCAATCATCTTCAAAATGACGTGAACACAGAACAAGGTTTGGGCTATACTTGTGTGGTATAGCAGTACTTGTATATATGAACTGCAGCCACTTAGTCTTCAAATACTCCTCACTTGGCAGGTTAAAAAAGTTCGCTTTTGCGTCGCACTTCAAAACACAGCGTCTCGTCGACATGATTGTTTTCCGAAGCCCAGATCTCGAAAAACGACAGAGTCCAAAAAGGTGCGGTGGGTCCAAACCTCCATGCTCGCAGACCTCCCTGGCCAGCCCAGGTAGGGTGGCCCGTCCTGGGCCAGTTTCAGATTTGCCCGCCACCCCTGGAGCTCCGGTTTTCCCTAGCGTCTCCGAGCGCAATAAGTGGGCGTTTCTTATTCAATTAACTTGTCAAGTTGACGTCAACCAGACAAAGGAAAAGCATCGTTCTGCGAACGATTCATATCAGCGACTCAGAGTCGACTCTTGTTTTTGAGAGACAATAACTTTGTATACGATGAACTTTCATGTTTAAAACTTTGCAGGATGTTTTCGTTCACTTAGATCTATGTTAAACACTACATGAAGGGCAATTTTCTAAAACCCAAAATAGGTACCCTTTAAAGATATCCTTCTGCGCTAAAATTCTTGAATACTTGGCTTTTTTAAGGCCCCGTCCACACTACTGCGTTTTCGTTTAAAAACAGAGACCTTTTGCTACGTTTGCACCTCCCGTCCAGACTAAAACGGGAAAAACGAAGACCTAAAACGGAGAAGTTTGGAAACGCTGCAGCTCGTTTTTCGTTTTGAATCTCCGGAGGGCGTTTTAGAGTGGACAAGACAAAACGGCGGAGTTTAGAAACGCAGACGCTGACGCTCGGCTCTTTGATTGGGTGTTATCAGTCATGACGTATCCTTCCCTGATTCGCCAACCACTGTTTACACCGGCACGCGCGTGCCCAGTGTTGGTGAATGGTCACGTGATCCGCGTTTTCAGTCGTTTTAATGTGGACGGAGATCATTTCTAATACGCAGATAAAACGCTGGTGTGGACGGAGATCGTATTCGTTTTAATTCTCCGTTTTTAAACGAAAACGCAGTAGTGTGGATGGGGCCTAATTCAGTTTACTAAACTCTTATGCTGCATCCTAAATCAAATACTATGTAAAAACAGTGCGCCAAAAGAGTAGTATGTTCAAAAAACAGTAGGCGAATGGTCTACTACTTCCAGCAAGATCCTGGAGTGTGTATTCGAGACACTTTACTATATCATGAGGCCACAGGAAAGGATTTATAAATTGGGGTGTGCAATATCACGATTTATTTGAAGAGAATTTGAAGAATTCTCACAATTTGAAGAGAGATCTAGCATCGGGCTACACATTCGATCATCACAAAATACTGTAACGCAACGTACATTCACATCACATGTTTACATGTTTGTGGTTTGTCTCGTTAGATGCGGTGTCACTGTCTGAACAACGTCAAATTGTCCCACGGACATCCGAAAGTAAGTTCGGAACCAGCCCTGATAAAGTTTTACCTCCTGTACAAGGTTAGCATACTTCCCTTCCGACTCTGTACTTTAAGATTGGATGCACCCAAAACCTTCTTTTCTGTCTTTTAAATAAAATGAAAAGCACGTCTTCACTGGATAATGATGATGAAGTATCCGTGTTTCCTCAGCTATCGGCGCAAGAGTTTGGGAATGTTGAAGCTCTAAACGTTGCAAATTCGTGCCGCGGGTGATGTGAGGGGCTTTGACGTGAACTATTCACTTTTTTGTTTCGTTTTTTTGGTTACGCGTCCAGTGTGAAAGGGCTTTTACTCTGTTTAAGCTGTCAAATACACACAAGTTTTGCATAAACACAGTCAGTTAAAGGGATAGTCCACTTATTTTGGAAATAGGTTCATTTTACCACTCCCCCAGAGTTAAACAGTTGAGTTTTACCGTTTTTGAATCCATTCAGCCGATTTTCTGATATTTAGAAGAATATCAGTAACCAGACTGTTTCTGGTCTCATTGACTTCCATAGTAGGAAAAAATATATACTATGGAAGTCAATGAGACCAGAAACTGTCTGGTTACTGATATTCCTCTAAATATCTGAAAATCGTCTGAATGGATTCAAAAACGGTAAAACTCAAATGTTTAACTCTGGGGGAGGGGTAAAATGAGCCTATTTCCAAAAAAAAGTGGAGTATCCCTTTAAGTCTTATGTGAATGCAAACAGTTTTTACGTGCCTTTCTCTAGCCTGTAGTAGATACGTGCATTTGATCTTAAAGTGACAGCAGCTTAATAAACCTATGTTATCTACAGTATGTCATTTAATGTTGATCAAACAACAAAATACACAGGGAAAATCACTTACTGCTCTTGACCGAAGTCTATATAGTGTTTTATTTTAACATTTATTAAATATCTCACATGAATGCTACCGTTAAATAACCTACTTTGTCTACTCTTTTTGTTACCTTGTAAGGGTACAAGTTACCTTGTAAGGGTCACATTAAAAAAAGGTTGGATGAATCGTTCACAATAAGATCGATAACATATATTTCCACATTTTCATTGCTGATTGGCTTGCTGCTTCCAAGACTATCGACTCATTCCCACTATTTTGACAAACTAATAATTGGCAAATAACTGGCCATTAGGTACCGTTCAGCCCTGATAAGTGCCTGAATGCACCCCATGATTTGGAAACAGGGCTCTGTTTTATGGCGTGAGCTGATGTTGTAATGTGATTCTTTGTTCTAAGATCACAATAATACTAATCTGTTTATAGAGACACTTAGAAGCTCTTAGCTTCAAGATGGCATCATGAATAAGAAAGAGAGAGAAAAGAGAGGCGTGTTTTGGGAGTTTAGATACTGAAAACTGAATCATTCTGTGGTGTGTGTGTGTGTGTGTGTGTGAGGTGGCGTGGACGTGTTACCACCTTCAGTGCGGCAGGTGCGAGATACGAGGAGTGTGTAGAGCTGATCCCATTTGTTTTTAGCAGCAGTATCACAGGCCACTGTGGACGTTGCATTCATTGAATGTTTATGTGGAGCCATTTGCTTGCAGCTATAGTGGCGTCCCCTGCTGTGTATGTATGTAAGTGTGTGTGTGTGAGCATTCGTGTGCTCTGGTTGAGAATAAATAGAACAGCAGTGTGATTTCACACCCCTCCTCCTCTCCTCCCATCCCCCCTCTCTCTCTCTCTCTCTCTCTCTCTCTATCTTCAGCATCAGTGCATCTGTGTCATGTCACAGGGTTCGGCCGTCCCAGAGTAACCCCCCTCCCCCTCCCTCACACTAAACGCTTATTCTCTCGCTCTCTATACGTCACCATCTCTTCTAACTGTATATACACACACGCCTCTTTGATATGACGATATCTGTCAAACATGCATATGTAAAATATATTTAGTTTGTCTTTTGCTGTGTTTTTGTCATCAGCCCTAAACCTTGATCTCGCGCATACACACACATGGATGCATCACATATTTTTCTGTGTATGTATGTGTATGTACGTGTGGAAGTCGAAAGTGAGCACAAAAGGCTTTTGTGTGTGTGTGTGCAGCCTCAGGCTCCTCCCCCAGGGAGAGATGGACAGGTGTGGAACAGATTGAGTTCTGCCTCATCAACACTGTACACACACACACACACAAGAATACACCTGCACGCTCACAATCAGTAATATACACCAACTGAACACAAAGCATGCAAGCCAATTAATGTCCACATACATAAACAAAAAAACTTAATTTGCATAACGATTGTATTTAAAATCATAATTTATGCAATTTTAAACATTTAGTTCCAGTCCTTAAAATTGATTGGCTGAGCAGTGCTGCTATGTCCTTCATATTATTGTCATTGATTCATTTCTTCAACTGATTGGTTTAAAAGCCAGATTCATTGAAGGGATACGGTTACGGTAAATTCCTGGAAAGGAAACACTTTTCTATAGGGCTGTCAAGATTAATCGCATCCAAAATAAAAGTTTCTGTTTACATAATATATGTGGGGGCACTCTGTATAATTATTTTGTATATATATAAAAAACACACATGCATGTATATTTAAGAAAAAAATATTATTTATATATAAAATATTTATATTTATATATAATTTAAATTATATATAAATCTATATAAAGAATATACATGAAAATATTTCTTAAATATATACAAGCATGTGTGTGTATTTATATTAGGGCTGTCAAAACGATTAATCGCGATTAATCGCATCCAAAATAAAAGTTTCTGTTTACATAATATATGTGGGGGCACTCTGTATAATTATTTTGTATATATATAAAAAACACACATGCATGTATATTTAAGAAAAAAAATATTATTTATATATAAAATATTTATATTTATATATAATTTAAATTATATATAAATCTATATAAAGAATATACATGAAAATATTTCTTAAATATATACAAGCATGTGTGTGTATTTATATATATATTAGGGCTGTCAAAACGATTAATCGCGATTAATCGCATCCAAAATAAAAGTTTCTGTTTACGTAATATATGTGGGGGCACTGTGTATAATTATTTTGTATATATATAAAAAACACACATGCATGTATATTTAAGAAAAAAATATTATTTATATATAAAACATTTATATTTATATATAATATAAATTATATATAAATCTATATACAGAATATACATGAAAAAATTTCTTAAATATATACAAGCGTGTGTGTGTATTTATATATATATATAATAATTATACACAGTGCACTCACATATATTATGTAAACACAAACTTTTATTTTGGATGCGATTAATCGCGATTAATCGTTTTGACAGCCCTACTTTTCTACTTTGAATTGTTTTCGTAGATTCATGTTCTGCGGTGAGGATTGTCAACTGACCCAGGGATGTAATGTCTGCTCTCACATGATATTAAACATGATTTCTTCCTCATTTTTTTCGGAATCAAAACGTCAGAGCGAAACTCCCAGAATCCCCCTCAACATCCCCACACCTCACTGGAGAAGTAGAAATGCTCTTTATATTCTTCTCAAATTGATTTCTCTTCCTCTTTTGAAGGCATTATCACTTCATACTTCATCATGTGGCATGTTTTAGATTTGCTGACAGTGTGTTGACTTTGGCCATTTCCAAGTGTTTATACGAACACTAATTAGTCAAATTTGAGTACATGTTGCTATATGAAGTGTTGCCTAAGTACAAGTGTGAGTATGTGCGTGCGTTACTTGTCGGCCTGTTGTTCTTTGCTTGTGTGTGTGTGGTCTTGTGATGGTTCAGAGACACCATGTGTGGATCATATGTGAGTTTGAGCAATTAGGTGTGCTTTTGTGTGAATGTGAATTTTATAAACAGATGGACTTACTGATGAATACACACCTCTAAGCACACACACTCACACAGACATGTAGAATATAAAGTACATATATGCAGGCACAGTCGTGTAAGTTGTTGTTTTGCATACATAAAACATTAAAATAATCAACTATTATCAAGAATCAAATTAAGACACATAAGGGGCAACACATTGTATACTTGCCAGATTTATTCAAATGTGCATTAAATATTGAAGAAAATTAAGATTATAATGCATATGTAATATGGTGTTACGTTATTTTTGTTACGTTATTTATGTTTTTGTATATCTGAAGAAAATGGACGTAATTTGCAAAATTGAGACTTTGTTTCATATCAATAGTAACAAAGGACAAAGATTATTGCGATTTTTTTGATGCACGCAGCCGCGATACAATGACCCATTCATTCAAATGAAACAGGATGACTAATCGATTCTTGAGATTTAAGAATCAATATCGGTTCGTAAAAATGAGAATCGATTAATATCGAGAAATCGATATTTATTACCCGGCCCTAATAATAATAATTCATATAATCTAGATATGGAATAAATAACATTCGAGACAATATACAAAATGAACATGTCTCGAAATTAAAGTTTTAAGATACAATATTTGCTTTGTTGTGCATTAGATCCACACCAGGCATTTAGTCATATTACAAAATAATTTATTGAAGCATCCAGATACTTCACCACGTGAGCAAGCAGCTAGGCTCCTGATTGGTTAACGCGGCGCGAATTGAAGCCAAAGTTCAGATTTTTCAACTCGGGCGGCAGACGCGAATTTGCGTCAAACGCGTGAATGCACAAATAGCACTAGTTAAATCATTCGCGCTTAAAGGGATACTCCACTTTTTTTGGAGATAGGCTCATTTTATAACTCCCTCAGAGTTAAACAGTCGATTTTTACCGTTTTCGAATCCATTCTGCCGATTTTTTTGATATTTAGAAGAATATCAGTAACCAGACAGTTTCTGGTCTCATTGACTTCCATAGTATATTTTTTTCCTACTATGGAAGTCAATGAGACCAGAAACTGTCTGGTTACTGATATTCTTCTAAATATCAGAAAATCGTCTGAATTCGAAAACGGTAAAACTCAACTGTTTAACTCTGGGGGAGTTGTAAAATGAGCCTATTTCCAAAAAAAAGTGGAGTATCCCTTTAACCCGCCAGACGCTCAATTCGCGCGTACTATCCGCATCTCCTCATTCGCGCCACATGAATTTTTTATATGCGTAACGTGTCTTTGCATTGACTTTCAATTGGCATTGAAATCACTCGCGTCTGACGCGGTATTCGTGTCCGGTATGAACGCACCATAAGGCTGAGAATAAACTTTTTTTTATAAAGTTTTTTTTTTCATACAATGAAAGCTAATGGTGTCCTTATCTTATTCCAGAGGTTTTGAACAACGCAAGATAACGACGTGAGTAAATGTTGACAAGCTTCTAATTTTCGGGTGCCTTTAAGGCACATTTATGCCTGAGAAACTGTACAATCTAAAAAAATCTATTTGAACTATGTTATGAACAGACACTGATTTACAGGCTATAAAACTTTCCTTAATCTCTGCCTCTGTACGCCCTGATCATGGTAAAACAGCTTTTACAGGTTACAGATGCATGCACAGCCCTAATGATGTTTTTAACAGAGTAGAACGCTAGTCACCATTAAACGCTGAAGACTATATTTGCTGAGTTTGGTGTGGCGTATAATGACAGTCTGCACTGTCTGTCTGTGCTAGTCGTCTAGTTCACTTCAGAACTGTGAGATTGATAACACAATAAGGTGATCCCTCAGGGTTTAGGATTTATCTCTGTGAGTTTGTAATGGAGAAGGTGAAGAAACATGTGTGAGCCTGTTTGTTGATCACCTCAGCATGTTTTTACCTGACTGACTGATGTTGTTGTTGCTGCTGGCTCTGTGTGTGTGTGTGTCTGTGTGTGCGTGACAGACATTTTTTGTCTAGTCTGGCTGTCTGTGGATGTAGATGGAAAGTCGTTTATTGAACTTTGTAAGGGAAAAACAGAAAATGGCTGTTTTGTTGTGGGCTGCCGTCTGTTTCTCCTACTCAAGCTACTGTTATGTGGTCAGCTGTGTGTGTGTGCGGTTGAAAGAGACCAACAGAAATGCACCACACCCTCGTGAATGACTGACAGATGTTCAAAGACGCTTGAAATATTCATGAGAGAGTTCTGAAGGATCCCTGCTTGGCTTTGTTGGTTACTGTTTAGACAATAGCGTGTGTGTGGGAACAGGTTTGCATGTGGGTAATTTTCGCAAACCATACATGGCTGAATCTGACCTTTATATGCGATATGTGGCAAAAGTTCACTAAACCAAATCGTGGTTTCTGCACCCTGCCCACCTCCCTGCACACACCCACACACACACACACGACTGATCGCGATCACAACCGCACCAGTTCACGCAGACTAGTGGGACGAAACCTGATAGACCAAAACAAACGAAATGGATTTGCAAAGGTTTCCACGATCATGATTTGACCTGATATCACTGACTCCAGTATATCTTTCTGGGTCAACAGGACACTACCAATGGCGAGGTTGTGGGGTTGAATCCCAGGGAATGTAGATACTGAAAAATATTATACTTTGAATACTCTTAAATTAACAGCTGAATGATGTTGAAGATTTGATGGTGATAGTGTAGTTTTTATATGTAGGGCTGCTTACTTTGCTTAGGCAGTTACTTTTACAACTACAATTGTTCATTCTGTGGTTAGTACACAGTGGAAGAAAATGAAATGTGGTTCCTCCTGCAGAACATAATGTTCAGCAAGTACAGACAACAAATACAGGCAGTTAATAAGTATATGGTTGAATTTGGGACACAATCAAAGCCCCTATCCATAAATATTAAACTTGGATGCACAGCCATTTTAGCATTTGGCAAACATTGCATTTAAGGTAAGACTTGCTAACGTCTTACTTTATCGCTTGAGGTACTCAAACAGGAAATACTCTAGATCTACAGACATGAATGATATCTCAAATGAGCTTGTTAAGCAAAGGTGTGTGTTTACTTTTTAACGCAATCAGACTTGTCTGGTTGACCAAGTTGTGGAGTCCTCTATTGACTTGCAATTAAACTTTTGATAACAGGACCCAATTGCAAAGGATTTTGTAACTTTTGAACTTTTTTAAAGGAGTAGTTCACTTTAAAAAAAAAAACATTTGCTTATAATTTACTCACCCCCATGTCATTCAAGATATGACATCCACGTCTTTCTTTCTTCAGTCGAAAAGAAATTAAGGTTTTTGATGAAAACATTCCAGGATTTTTCTCTATATAATGCACTTCAATGGGAACCAAATGGTTCAAGGTCCAAAAGACAGTTTTAGTGCAAACAGCAAACTGTTCAAAGGGCTTTAAACGATTCCAGATGATGAATAAGGGTCTTATCAAGCGATCGCTCATTTAAAAAAGAAAAGTTTAAGTTTTATAAGCTCAAATGGTCACCTTGCTCTGTTTTGTGTGACTCTCCTGTTCGAACTCGTTCATCAAAATGAACAAATCTTTTTTCGTGTCATTTGGTTCATTCAACGAACGAATGAACGAGTTGACTCTGGAAAAGATTCGTTCATTTTGATTTTGAACAGGACAGTCCCGAACGCGCATCACAGAACAGAGCAAAGCAAGCATTTGAGCTTATAAAACTTTTTTTTTTAAATGAGGAATCATTTCGTTCAATAAGACCCTTATTCATCGTCTGGAATCGTTTAAAGCCCTTTGAAGCCGCACTGAAACTGTCTTTTGGACCTTGAACCGTTTGGTTCCCATTGAAGTCCATTATATGGAGAAAAATCCTGGAATGTTTTCATCAAAAACCTTAATTTCTTTTCGACTGAAGAAAGAAAGACATGGACATCTTGGATGACATGGGGGTGAGTAAATTATCAGCAAAAGTTTTTTTAAAAGTGAACTACTCCTTTAAGGGTTTTTTTTGCAATCGGCTGCAGAGCATCAGATAATTTGGTGGATTCTTTTGATCACCCAGAATACATGTGTTACCACCTTAAGGCCTTGGCATCTACCCATAACGCTCTTTTGTCTTTGGCAGAGGCACATTTTCCTTAAAAATGAGTTGCTTGTGCTCACGTGAATATTGTAGTCGGTGTGTTTTGTGTGCACACATATGGGTATGTGGTCTATTGTCCCAACACGAGGAGCAGCTCTGAATCATACGAGTGACTAACCATTATAACAGCCAAATACTGTACCTTGCATTCACGCAAAACAAGCTCACACACGAACGTACGACACACTTACACTTCCACACTGGAAGACCCATAAAAGCGGTGCACGCTTGCAGGTCTTTGTCAGTGTGAGAGTCGGTTGCAGGGAGCAGGTGTGGTAAGGAGTTTGGTTAGGTAAGTAAAGTGATATAACCTCAATGCTCTATAACACACAAGGTTGATAAAACTGTGTCACAGCTTTTGGTTGTCCAGGTTTGAGGCCTTCGGGGGTGGAAAAGCTTCTCATTCATAGTTACTTTTTTACTAAATTGTTTTGACTTGTAACTCTGGGGTAATTGTGAATGCATGTCGGGGGAGATCTTGTTTTAGTTGACAAATGTGTGTCTGTAAGTTTTGCCTACATTAGGATAGTCTGAAATTTGAAATCTGAAATTGGTAAAATTTTGGGGAGCAGCCAACCAACAATATATTTAAAGAAAACGGCTTATTAAATAATTACTTAATGAGAATATAATAATGCTAAATGTTTTGTGTGAAGAAAAGATTTTGGGGATAATGGACAGTAGAGCCAGACCGATATATCGGCCGGCCGATATTATCGGCCGATATTAGGCATTTTCCAAAATATCGGTATCGGCAGTTATAATGGCCGATAAATGAATATTTAAAAAATAAAATAAAAATGGACAAAACACACTTCAATCATCTCTCCTTGGCCTGTTATATTGAAAATGTATGTTTTACAATTTACAGTATGATGTTATCTATTGCTAAATTATGGCTCATCATAGACTAGCTAACCACAAAGCTATAGCTAATGCCACTATCATCAGTGGAAGACCGCTAACGTTAACATTAATGAACTTGGAAACCACATTGAACTTTTTATGCCTAAATAAAGTAATGATTACTGTATTTATAACTAGCATATCTCTAGTTACAGTCCCTGCATTGTAAAATGTAAGTTATACTTGCGAGGAGTGAACATTTAGACATAGAGGAAAGGTATCAAACGTATCTTGTGCAGAAAAGTTAGCTTTTCTTTTACAAGTGTGTGAAATCCAACAATATTTACTAATAAATAAATAAATAAATATCGGCCGATATATCGGAATATCGGATTTTAAAACCCAAAAATATTTGTATCGGTATCGGCCTTCAAAATCCTTTATCGGTCGGGCTCTGATGGACAGCAAATATTATCTCACAAACAGAAGCCAATAGAAAGTTCCTACATAACAGAAACGTTCCTGTAGGCGTCTCCTAAAGATCATTAATACAATGAAAGAACAGGTTTAGTGCATCTCTGTGTTGTGTTTGGTTTGGTTTGGTTCTGGATGAGTGGCACTGTTGAGTAAACGTTTTGTATTGTCTTGTCTCCTTCAAAATCCTGTGAAATATCATTGTTTGCTATTGTAGGTTCATTGATAGCCAACACCTCAGTTGATTTAACACAATTCTTATTGATAGTTGGAGGTGTACAGAACGGGCGGGTTGAGTTGAGTAAGAGTGTGTGTGTGTGTGTGTGTGTGTGTGTGTGCTGGACAAGATGAGTGATGAGTGTGTGTTCAGTAGGTCGTTGTATTTGTGAGTGTGTTCACATGCCCCAGCTGGTGCACAGTAGTGAAGAGAGAAAAATCTCTGTGTAAATCCAGCCAAAGCTGGCGAACCGTCTTGGACAAACAACAAAGCAGCTAGCCAGTTTAAAGTCGCAATGAGACGAAAGATAGTGACAGATCTTTTCTTCTGTATTGTGACGTACATCCCAGTATAATAGTGGGTTATTGAAAAAGATAAGATGTAGAATGGGGACTTGCTTCTGTGTATCGACTGTTGACTGGTTTTTGATATGTGGGCATTGCACTCAAAAGTGGAGGCAGCCGAACGCAAGTTAGGATTCTGCTTTTGCCTATATTAGGCCGTGTGTCCACCAAAGCGTTTTTAGCCAGCGGTTTTCAATGGAGACGCTGCGCTTGCTATGATACCGAAAGTCCGCGGATACCGTATTTTCCGCACTATAAGGCACATTTAAAAGTCTTTTATTTTAAAAAAAAAAACGACCTTATAATCCGGTGCGTCTTATATATGGATCAATTGGTTAATTGAATCGCGCTTTTAGTCTTCCCATTTTCTTGCTAAAGAAAACACATACTCAAATTCATCAAAATGGATTTATAGCGTTTTGGAACCAAACCCTTCATATGTAGCATAGGGTTCTTTACTAGGGTTGCGAACCGAGAACCGGTTCTTTTTCAGAACCGGTAGTTTTTTTGAAAAAATACCGGAACCGTTCAAAATTCCTAAGTTTCGGTTCCTAAAACGGTTCTGGTGCGATATGAGGGCGAAGTCCTGGGAGTAGATTATCCTAGCGTCTCACCTCCAGACACAGACAGAGAGAGAGAGAGTAGAGCTGAGTGATTAATCTTTAAAAGATTTCGATTCAAGCACCTACGCCGTCTTATTCCTAAATGACAAAAACTCACCACTGAAGTTGCGATTTGCTCTCACACGCGCTGCATTTAATGTAAACACACACACACGTGCGCGCGCGCCACGAGTCACGTACATTCAAATCAGTTTGCGCTGAGAGAGAGAGAGAGAGCAGTTGTCGATATGAAACTGCTTTATAATCACACAGTATCAATATTTGTTACACATATTCAAATGATTAACGTTACAGAAGTAGTGAGATTATAGTTTGAGTAAACCGTAAACCTTGACGGTAGTAGTCAAAACAGATGCAGTCCGTAACGTTTTTGTGTTCAGAATTTACAACATGTATACAATGAGCGAGTGCATCATGAATGCTTTTTTTCCAAACCGTGTTTTTGTCTTATCTTGAATCACTACGTAAAGCCCGTAATAAGCGTTAATACATGGACTTGTTTAGACTGGATGGCGGATCGCAGCGGCTGCGTAGCCCAATGCCTGAGTGACTCGTCATGGACATAAACAGAGAGAAGTAGCTCCGGTAACTCTGTTCTTCCGCAAGACGCATGCACTGCAGTTCTGTGTATTAACTGCAATTTAGGGCCGATTTATCCAGTAATAATGCAATAATTAAAGTCTTTATGAATCAATAATTCAAACCGTTTTTAAAAATAATCTATTCTATACACATATGTGTTAAAGCATATTCTACCCCTTCTGAGAGGGTATCACTGTTGCAGATACAATAAAGAAGAGGTCCTAAATTATTCTAGAGAATGCAGATTTTTTTATTTCCTTTTTAATTATTATTATTATTATTTATTTTTTTTGCAAAGATTGATTAATAATATGTTGAATTTGTTTACATTACCAGTCTATTAAACTCATTTGTCAAGTACTATAAGAAATAAACACAAAAGGGATTGTGGATTTTTCTCTTACTAATATTTTTAATTGAATGGGAACCGGAACCGGAACCGGAATCGTTTGGCGGAACCGGAATCGGAACCGGAACCGGAAAATTTCTCACGATTCCCAACCCTATTCTTTACTAAACTCCAAAGGACATTTTATGCTAAAAAAGCTTCAATAATGACAAGAAAGAACCCTTTTGGCACAAAGGTTCTTTAAAGGCTATTATTCATTCATATATTACATTATTCTGCACCATTTTGTAGTTGTAATTAAATTATTGTTTATTAAACTGTTGTAGTAACTTAATATCCCATTTTAATCATGCAGATTTTTGGAGGATAAAAACTGAAATCCCCCATATCTTGAATTTTGTGATCGTTCACACTCATTGCATGTTAGGGGTTCCAAATACGTAGCGCTTTAGAACCTTTTAAGGTTCTATATAGAACCTTTTCTTCTAAGAGTGCAGTATCTTTATGCGCCTTATAATCCGGTGCGCCCTATATATGAAAAATGTTATAAAATAGGTCATTCATTGAAGGTGCGCCTTATAATCCGGTGCGCCTTATAGTGCGGAAAATACGGTAGTTTGTTTCTGTATTAAGTTCCGTTATTAGGCCATGTGTCCACCAAAACGTTTTTAGCCAGCCAAAAACACTAGACGCTCTGCTGAAAATGCCTAGCTCTTGAGAGTGTTTTGGCAGCGCACCATTTTTTTCGTTGAGACGTTTCGTTGCTATGATACAGAATATCGCACCACAGTTTACTTGTAACTGATTTCGCAGATAATTTGTTTCATACTGAAAAATTATTTTTCATCCATTTTGTTCCGTTAGCTCTGTTGGTTGATGTCGTTGTACAAAAAGAATGTTGTGATAGTTGGTCGGTGTGGTTTTAGCCCCGCCCCTTCTCCACTGTGATTGGATGGCTGGGTTAAAAGTGATAGTGATAAGCGCTGCGTTTTACCCAAAGTTGACCATTCTTCAACTCTCGAAGGTTAGTAAAAAACCCTGTTCACTTCAGCAAACACGCAGAGCCTCGTTACGCTCATGGCGTTTTAAAAACAATTGAAAAACTACGCCAGACAAGTGAAAAAAAAAAAATGCTTTGGTGAACACACGGCCTTATGCTTGTTGTTGTCGTCTGTTTCCAATGTACAATCAGGACGTGGCGGTTGGTCGATGTGGTATTCGTCCCGCCCCTCCTTCACTAATATTGGACGGCTGGGTAAAAAGTGACAGTACTACAAACCACGCCCCTTCAATTTACACCAAGTTACGCCTCCCGCGAACAAACAAACATTGATGTCATTGACTTAAACAATCTTCTGAAGTTAATTATGTTATGTTTTATGAATGAAATGGTTGTAAGACTTACAAGAATTACCTAAAGTCTGTATAGACTATAGATCTTATATTGCTTTTGACTCTCATGAAGTATGAAATAACAACTAATGTAAATTATACTATCAAAACTATTTTAATTTTGAAACTTAATTATAGTTTCATAATTAAAATACTTTCAAAACTGATGAAAACAAAGACTTACAGCGTCTGGTGATCTGTATGGTACGATCTGTATTCCTTATCACTAGGTGGCGACAGTGAAGCTTAAATAGCGAGGAAAGTGAAGTAGAATGAGCAGTAGTGATGACATCAGTGATTTCAGAGGGAGGGGCTCTGATGACATCATGCATGGCTGTTTCATAATGGGGGCGTAATTTGAGGTAGGGGCCGTAATTAATGGGGAAGTGGTTTGTAGTACTGCGGGACACACTTGGAGCGTTTTCCTCAAAGTTAAACATTCTTCAATTTCTGGCGACTAATAAAAAATGCGCCACACTGCTGGTGTTTTCAAAACACGGCGCTCACATTGAAAACAACTGGGAAAATACACTAGCCTTGGGGAAAAAACGCTTTGGTCTTAGGATAGGAAGCTGGTTTGTGGAGCACGGACATTGGTTGGCCAGCTAGAGAACATCTGTGCTGTATTTCCCAGCAGGCATTGGGTCTGTTTTTCTGTCTTCATTCTGTCTCTCACTTTCACGCTCTCTGAGCACCAGTCCTCTCATCAATCTCAAGAACACTTTGAGTCTGGGTGTCACACTGTCTCTCCTGGACTTGTGTGTTCTCATGTTTGTTTGGTCTGCGTCCTCATATAATCCTCTGAATCCTCTCTTCACCTTCAGAGAGTAGTCCTCTGTCTTTTGGTAGTAGAAGATAGACACTGGCATTTTCTCATCTAAACCCTGTAAACTCCCCCTCACTGTGACCTTTGAGCTCACAGAGTCTGTCAGGGTTCAGAGTGACATTTAAAATGTAGCGTTAGATGTTAGTTGTGAGATTTGCTATCAGGATTTGGTGCCAGAAAAGATATCAGTTTTTTTTTTCATCTCTGTCTTTCTCTCCCTATCACTATCTTAGTGATCACGATCAGCTCGGTTATTTTAAAAGCTGCTGATAAACTGGATTGCTAAGGCAGTTGCGCGGTTTTGACATTTTTAAGTGCGATAGGTTTCACTGCGTGATTGTGTTGACTTTTTGCAGTTGTTGCTTCAGGGCTGTGTTAAACTCAGCAGCTGTTTATCTGCAGGGGTGCGACCTTTTGACATTAAGGTCATCAGTCAAGCGGCCTAACCACTTCTGTTTTATAGCCATCAATAAATAAATAAACCCACTTTATCTGAACAAAAATTGCTGTTATTTTCATACTAAAGACTGAAAGGGTTTGAGTGGGGCTTTAAATGTTTGCCCTCGAGCTACAGTCTTAGGTAGAAACCGAGAGAGAGGGAGGAGAACAGGTGAAAGTCAAAGGATTTCTCTCTGTTTTCCTTGTCGGGAAATATTTTTTTTTTCCTGGCCTGCCAGCATTTTCACCCCAAAATCACACATTGTATATATATGTATATGTATATATATATATATATATGTATATGTTGAGCATATGTATGTTTTATATTTAAGGCGAAAAGAAAACTCCAAAGTATAAAGGCCTGTTCACACCGGGATGAATTTTACGCACGCTATTCGCCGACGTTTAACGCCTCGTGACTAAACAAAGGGTGCCAATGTGATTGTGCACATCGATGCGAAAAACGGCATGCATAAAAGCGTCGATTTTTTTTTTTTTTTTCATAAACGCCTCGGGTTCGTTTTTTTGGTTTGGCACGTCGCGTCAAAAATTATCCGACCAATGGGATTGGCACTTTTACTCGCATGTCACTCGCGTCTCTGAAGCTTCTGAAGTTACAGTAAAACACAACTTGGGGGCGCTCAAACACAAAACGGTCTTACCGAGCACACATGCGTAACGGCAAAGAAGATATACGCCATGTAGCGTCTACACTGCCGGAAAGAAATAACACGAGGAAGATGCTAGGCAAGATGAATGTAGAGCTGCTTGTCTCGTTGGTGTCGGAACATAAATAACTATATGACAAACGCGACAGCGACTACAAAAATTTCGATAAAAGAGAACTGTTATGGAGTGGTATTGCTGAACAGATGGGCACCATCTAATGTCAGGGAATGAATTTGCATGTTCACTCAGCTCATCGTCACCGAAAATCGCTTGGGTGTGAACACAAAAATCTCGTTGAAAAACGCGCGCCGATATTCATCCCGGTGTGTACGACCCCTTAAATCTTAAAAAGTTATCTTAAATTATATGTGTTTAAAATAATATTCATATTTCTCATTAAATCTAAAGTTTAAGTAAACTATATACAATATAACAATAAAATGTAGGTTATCATTTTCAGTAACAGCTTAAAAATATAAAGTCAAGTTACATTTATTTCTATAGCTCTTTTCACAATACATATTGAATCAATGAAGCTTTACAGAAAATCACAATGTTAATGTTTATAATATCGTAATGGCTTATAGACAAGCAGAGATGGAGAATCTTAAAATGGAGAAGTTTTTCCTTTGAGTTTTCCGCGTACAGATAGCACCATTCTCAAAACGATCCCTGTTCACAAGAATCCGCGAAGACAGCTAGAAACGCAGTATTCTCCTATCAGGCCATTAGATGGCGACGAAACACAATAGACTGAACATGTAATACACACGTGCATGATGTCATCATTTCCACAGATTCGTGTTTTCAGTTTTCAGAAACTTGCTTTCAAACATTTGCATTTTCAGACACAAAGAACGCCGTTGTCGTGTAAATGAACAGCCAAAACACAAACAGCTTTACGTTTTTAGTTGAAAATTGTGTAGTGTAAACAGCCCCTTAAATACAGGCAAATGTGACACATGTTCAAATTTAATATGTTTGCCAGGCATAAAAACACATGTACAAGATCATATGATCATGTTGGGTGGCTTGTGCCACTCAATAGCCCCTTTCACACAGCGCGTTGGAAATTGCCGTAAAATTGCTAGAATGCCTTCCGTGTGAACGCTAACACGTCCCGGGACCGATACCGGGACGGGGACCTAGTGACTAGAGCCTGACCGATAAAGGATTTTGAAGGCCGATACCGATACAAATATTTGTTGGTTTTAAAATCCGATATTCCGATATATCGGCCGATATTATTTTTATTTCAGAAACGTGCAACAAAATATTAACAGGTTTCCCTAACATTAGTTATTTATTTATGAGTTTTAACTAAAATAATATGATAATGCATTTTAAAAGTAAACTTGTTTCTATTGTCACAACAGAACAGAGGAACATCAAAATATATTAAAGTTCTGATAAATAAAATAATAATTAGTCCCTACATTGCCTTATAGTTATAAGCTACCTTATAATTACAATGTCAGCTTGCTTATCCCTTTACCTGCACTTTTTGACAACACTCATGACATGGTTGATGCCGTGATTCGTCCATTTTGATTTCATTTTTGAAATATTCATTTATCGGCCATTATAACTGCCAATACCGATATTTTAGAAAATGCCTAATATCGGCCGATAATATCGGTCTGCCGATATATCGGTCTGGCTCTACAATTAACATCGCCGGGATCAGTCCCGGAACGCACTCTGTGTGAACAAAAGCCAGGACCAGTGCCATGTTAGTGTACATGTTTTCGACGCGTACGTTACACGTCACATCCTGACGTCACGGGATCGCACTCACAGATTCTGGAAAACCACTGGCAGTGTGAATCAACCAAAATCAAACGATCCCAGGACAAATCCCGGAACACATTATCCGTGTATTTTCCGGAATCTCTGTGTGAAAGGAGCTAATGTCTATTGAGGTTACGGCCCGACAGTAAGCAAAACTAATTTTTATAAATTGTTTCTCCCATGTCCTCAGAGGGCGGTTTGTATTCGGGCTTCACTTTCTAAACCAATTGACATGGACTGTTAATTCATAGGTCACTCTTAGAAAAAAAAGGGTTCTTTATATGTAGCAAAGGGTTCTTTACTAAACTGCAAAGGACCTTTTATGCAAAAAAAATGATGATAATGACAAGAAAGAAGCCTTTTGGCACAAAGGTTCTTTATAGACTATTATTCATTCATATATTACATTATTCTGCAACATTTTGCAGTTGTAATTAAATTATTGTTTATTAAACAGTTGTAGTAGCTTAAAGAGCAACATGCAGGTTGATTTTATTTCTGAATTAAGACTTTAAATTGTCTGCAGAGCTCTTTTAAAAACACTTATGTAAAAATTACTAATGAAATCTCATTTGATGTAGAGATTTTGATGAAAATGCGCTAGGCTCTGGAATAACGCCTTTCCAGCAAGCAACGCGTCATATGACGTAGCCCGAGGAAAACAAATCAGCTCGCGGCCGCTTTCTCATTGCTGGGTGTTGATGTAGTTAGAGCAGTAGCAAGAGACATATAGTTTTAGATCGAAGCCATAATGGTAAATTATTGTGTTTGTGGTTGTTGCACGAATTCCAGCCTGTCAGGACATCATATCCATCATTTTCCTTCAAGGAAAAACAAGGCTTTTTGGTCTTGGGTGCGTTATGTGCAGGTGAATAGAGCAGACTTCACTGCCGCGTCTGTTAACACACACACACACTCGGTCGTTTGTGGCGCACATTTCACTCGCTTTATCACAAACTGCATTTGAAAAGCATTATTTATTTGTTGTTATGGCATGATCAATGTGGATAGTGCTAACCAGCTTGGATGGTCTGCATAATCACTGTCAGCGTAGAATATGAGAAGACAAAATGTTGCTGGCTTAAATTAAGACAATCTAAATAGATGTTTAATCAAGAACAAAGTCAAATGTATGTTTGCTAAAGCAGATTTATTGCAAAACACCAAGGTATAGCCATACAGTAGATGAACCAGCGTTAGCCGCGGTGCTAACTTACATGAACTCACTTGCCCTGTATTAGCCACTGGTTTTCTCGACACCACAACTCTAACGTTACTTCTTTCCTCTGCCCATTGTTCGTCTCCCGATCTCCCCCTGACTTCTATCTCGCCTAGAAGGCTCATAATTATTTGCCTGTGGGTCATCATAGGCATATTCGTCAATATCGCAGAACGCGGTTTCGTCGTTCGCATCCATTGTAACCTGAGCCTGAACTTGAACAGACTCCCTCGCCAATCGTCACTTCCGGTTAGTGCGTTGTAGACGCGGGAGTTATTTTATCACAATTTTTCTCAAAATATCGTTAATGGCTAAATATATATTACTCCAGTTCAGAAAATCTTGTTGTTTTATCGTCAACTTACACTATGCTATATAGAGGTGTCCAACCTGCATGTTGCTCTTTAATATCCCATTTTAATCATGCTGATTTTTGAAGGATAAAAACTGAAATGGCACTCTTCGTGTGATATTGATTAAATACATTTTTAACCCCCATATCTTGAATTTTGTGATCGTTCATGCATTGCATTTTAGGGGTTCCAAATACGTAGCGCTTTAGAACCTTTTAGGGTTCTAAATAGAACCTTTTCTTCTAAGAGTGTGTGTATGGGGGGTAGATGTGGGCACTGTAGTGTGGGAGTTAACCCTCCGTCTACATGTATACAGTGTGTGTGGCAGCTGTGACAAATAGTGCGCCCTAATGCTGACTCAGTGATGAGCCCACAAAGTGGGAGCAGAGTGTTGGACTAAAGGCCGCTGTCTGTTCTCACACACACACCACTCATTTCTGCCATTGCACATCTGACGGTTCTGTGTGTGTGTTCAGGATTGTGCTGTGCTCGTGGGAACGCTGCTATATTTAGCTGCTGTGTGAGAACAGGAGACTGAGCTGAGCTACTCCATGATTATAAGGCCAGAGCCAAGCAATCGAACTACAGGCCCTAAAGTGCTCAAAAACATGCGCATATCTCTTGGAATCTGGTGTGTATGTATGTGTGTGTGTGTGTGTGTGTGTGTGTGTGCGAGAGAGAGAGAGAGAGAGAGAGAGAGAGAGAGAGAGAGAGAGAGATCACAGGGCGTCACACCCTGGTCACAGTGGTCATATCCCTTCTTCCTGTCTGGTGTATCCTATTATGTGATTATCGCCACACACACACACACACACACACACACACACACACACACACACACACACACACACACAATACTAAATTGCAAGGATACAGTGGTGTTGAATGCGATAAGGGTTGTGTATGACTGAAGAAGAAAATATTTTCTTCATTGTTTCCCAAAGTTACACACACATCTGCTGTTGTGGACGTTTGCCTGTTTTCGGTAGGCGTTGTGCTCAGAGCAGCTTACGTCCTGTGTGTGTGTGTGTGTGATGTCCTTCCGCTGCTGTCCAAGAGGCCTGGTTCCTGTGACACACTCCTGTGGTTTGGCCGGTCTGTTTTGTCTCGGTGCCACTGATGTAACCTTGCTAAATATAACGTGCTGATCACACACACGTCTGTTCGCCATTAGATGGACATACTACGCTGTCCTCACACACACTGTCAACATCCTGAAATGGCAGATGGCATTGGTTTCTAAAACAAATAAAAATCGTGACTGTTGAACAGATTAGAAAATAGTGGATGCTGTTTCCCTCCTTGTTTCTTTCTTTTTTTAGTTCAGCATTTCTTGGTCCATGTTACGTCTTTCCTATTTTTACTCTTAGATTTACAGTTCTTGCCTCCTCACTCTCTGTGAAATCGGTTCTTCTCATTTTAAAAACCAGGGGAGTTTTCATGTCTCGAATAAACCCTAATGTCATTGATTCAAGTTTATTTCAGTCTATTTTTTATTATTTATTTTATTTATTATTTTTTATTTATTATTTTTAATTTTCTATTATTTTAATTCTATGTTTTTTTGCACTCTGTTGCTTTTCATAATAATAAAAATAACAGTAATACAGTAATAATGATGATTTTGTTGTCCTTTTTGTTATTTAGATAATACATGAAGTGTAAATCGACGGATCACAAAATCTGTACTACAGTTCTTGTCTCGTCTTTCTCTGTGAAATTAGTTTCTCAAGGTATTTTCATTTTTTAGAGGTCCTTTCAGATTCAATTTTTTTTTCAGTCTATATTTTTTTGTAATTTGTTTTTTTTCACTCTGTTGCTTTTAATTTTGTCATAATAATAAAAATATGATTATTTTGTTGTTCTTTTTTATTAACATGGCATCACATTTAAATAGATGAATTAC
This sequence comes from Cyprinella venusta, assembly GCA_038021265.1. NCBI lineage: Eukaryota > Metazoa > Chordata > Actinopteri > Cypriniformes > Leuciscidae > Cyprinella > Cyprinella venusta. Next base: position 50,857,789 of record CM075864.1, read on the forward strand.
AAAATCAACTGATAATAATTATTATTATCATCATTTTTATTATCATTCAATAACATACAATTAAAATCAACATTACAAAAGCAAATAATAATAATTTATAAAAATAACAACAATAACTATTATTATTATTATTAATATTACTAGCTCCATATCTACTGAACAGCATGTCCCAAGGATGAAGTACTTTATGACATTACTTGAATGTCTTAGATAAAACATTTTTGTCAATCATTTTTGTATGAGGAAGCATAATTTTTCATATAATATATAAATACATCTTTCATATATTTCCACAAATTCAACATATTACAAAGGCAAATAATAATAATTTATAATAACTAATATTACTAGCACCATATACTGAACAGCATGTCCTAGGGCTATATATGGTATCAAGTACTTTATGACGTTGCTTGAATGGGTGAGGACTCGGAGTCGTCCTGGGTAAATCACTAGGCTTGTTTGAGATAAGCAAAATCTGCGCAGAATCGATCACCGGTGATCAGCGCGAGATGCATGCCGGTTAGAAATGTGTCCGAGAACGGTCCGCCTGACTCTGATGTCATGTCGACGTATGTCAAAAAACTCTCGCGAGCGCAAGGCGCACCTGTCGGATTCTGCAGTCGCGCGCAGTTGCTCTCCACCGACTGCGCTGATCAAAAGCATGATGGGAAACGACTTGCTGACGACACAGCTTAATGCTCATTGGTTTAAACAACCGTGATGTATTTTTCTCTTTTAACATGCTTGATTTTAAAACTCTGATATCATGTTTTATGTGTATACATATTTGTTATGGGTGAATAAACTCTCTGACAGTGCCATATGGGTTATTATGTGATGTCACATATGATATTAATATGCACATGATATTTTTATTAAAACAATATATAAAAACACATGTCTGTATTAAAGAAAAAATATTGATAAACACATATTTGGAATGTAATTAAATAAACAAGTACTTTGGGTGTCTTGTTCATTATATTTATTTTCATATAAAAGCGACAGAACTTAAAATTACATCCAGTTTATTAGCAACACGTGCACGTGCGTGAATCCCGTGAATCCCGCGATATCAGTCTTTGATCTCACAGGTGTCATATCCACTGCGAGAACCGAGATTTGTCCGGCTTGAATGCGCTTTTTTCACTCCTCCTCTAACTGCAGCCGCCTACTCTCGACTACATTGCAGGCGAGGCGAGGCGCATCTCAAACAAGCCTATTTTTTTGTACGATGAGGCGTGATTATCGTGGTCAGCTTTATTAATAGTAAGGAGGCGGAACTGCTGTCCCGAGAGAGAGAGAGAGAGAGAGAGTGAGAGAGAGAGTCACGAGTAAAGACGCGCAAGTTTGCGCTGTCAGGGAATTCCGGGGCCGCGCGCTGACGTCATGAGCCTGAGGGGCGGCGCGCTGACAGGGAGAACGCGCGTGCGTGGCGCGCCTCTGTGCGCGGCCACGAGCTGTGCCAAAGCTGTGTCCCTTTAAAAAACCCAGCGCCGCTGAGCGCAACTCGATCCCTGTCTTAACTCACAGACACAGCTCTGTGTTCGCTACAGAGAGAGAAGACTTGACCCAATAACAACATAAAATATCAGCAACACACCCTCTGCGGAGAGACGTAACTGATTTAACCGTTATAAACCGACGGATTTAACGATTTTGCGGATTATCAGTGTTATTCAGCCGGGTCTGGCTGGGATATTCCTTTACACGTCGAGGAGAAGTCACGGATAACGACATTCACCGGTACTGATAGGAATTTTACAGATTTTGCTCGTTGCTGTTTTTCTTTTCCCATCCAGCGTCGAGGCGACGCTTTAGCATTTCATTCCCTCCGCGTTTATTACAAAAGCTCCGCCTGTAATTCAAGCTTCTTTGAATGTGATCACTCATAATTAAATCATTTTCACACGTTGACACCTCTCTAGTTTCCAACGGACTCAAACGAGATAAGAAAAGCTAAAAGATGTCCTCGTTTGTTCCCCAACAGATCCCGTCTAACTTTTGGAAGCGCTAGTGGAGACTCAAGCTGAACGAGTTTTACTACTAAACTAAAGGTAAGTCAGTGAGTCTCTTTGTTCAGTTTTTATTGTTGTTATCCGCATGGTACACTCGTGACTTGTTTAAAGTTGAGAGTTGGCCGTGACTGGAAGAAATTTCACTCTTTATTACAGGCTAGCAACAGTGTGTGAATGAAAGCGTTGTAGTAACGGTGACCGGAAGTTAGGCGCGCGCATTAACTCTTTACTGTCCACAACCTCATGGCTTTGAGACAATGAATGGCCTTTTGTCTTTAGGCAAATATTATCTTTAAACAAATCAAAGCACGGTTTAATTCTTGGGCAGGGCGTTTAATTGTCTAATATATGGCAGTGTTGTGTTCAGGAAGAAATTGTTTAGGTTGTAGAGTCTCAGTCCCACGTGTATGTCCGGCTGAAAGGGGGTTGGGTTCACTGTGGTGTAAACTGACCTGGGTCTTCCCTTCAGTGGGATGTGGCAAACAAACATATTAATTTAGAAGTACTATGTATATATATAACATTAATATACATCTTGTATAAATCTTGATGACCTTGTTACAGTCATGAGTGTGTCTAAAGAGGTCATCTATTATATGATTTTTTTTTCACATGACAGCAAAACGGATTGCATACTTCTTAAAACACACTGAATTGGATTTTTATTTATAGTTAATAATATTTTAATTCAAAAAGGCTTACATATTTTAACTCTTTCTCAACCATCGTTTAAAAAAGTTGTTTGCATTTGATAATTTTCAAAAATGTTCATGGCCCGCAGAATATTTTGTTAAATAAAACATTTTTGTCAATCATTTTTGTATGATGAAGCATGATTTTTCATATAATATATATATATATATATATATACACATCTTTCATATATTTCAACAAAATCAACATATTACAAAGGCAAATAATAATAATTTATATTGTATAAGCATCAAAAGTTGTCTGCATTTGATAATTTTCAATAATGTTCATGGCCCGCTGAACATTTTGTTCATATCTGAACATGCAATAAATATGTGAGCCTCTGCTTTTAAACAAATTTATTCTAGTTTAATGCATTCATTTTTGTCAACACTTGGAATATGGGTAAGTTTCATTAAAAAAGCAACATCTGAGCAAAAAGCTGAGAAAAACTATTCAGATTCAGAACGATGATCAAAACATAGTCCTATACCTCACCCGCGTACATTTCATTCAGTAACATTAGGCATTTTTGATTGTTATGCTGTTTAATATTGATTATCACATTATTTTACATATGCAATCGTTTGTTTCGCATGTGTTGATCAGGAGATTCGGTGATCTTTCAGAAGATGTGTCATATCACCCCCTATCGTATAACATCGAAAACCAGCTGAGAGATTGCTCTTTTATATTTTAAAGATCATTAACAAAAGATCGCCAAGCTGTTAATGATGCTATTTGTATTCTATAATCTCCACACATCAATTTTTTTAGACATGCAAATCATTCAAATTGTTTTTAAGTTAAAAAGAGCATCACTTCATTAACCCGTCTGATTGCGGTGTGCTCATCCACCGCTCTTTGTTTGTCGCGTGAGGGCAGGGCTCGACTGCTGGTCATTCTCATAAAGTTGAATGGATTGCGTCAGCCTTGCTCGTGCTGAACTGAATGCGTCTGCCTGAGAGGAAATAATTTGCATGGTTTTTTACTACAACAAGCCTGCAGCCATGCCCGGGGGTGGGGTGTTTTTTCTCTCAGTCTTTGCATGTGCTTTTTGTACATATTCCGCTGTCAGGGGTTAAGGGAATATGCAGGGGAAATTTCACTGCTACACGCTATTTGTTTTTGATGACGAACATACAGTGCGTTTGAAATTACAGTGAAAAAGTTAGCGCTCTGGAGAGCAAGTCGGGACACTCTGCATTTTACAGGCGGTCATAAACACCCGTGGGATAAATACAGGGGTTTATGGGGGGGACAGGAAGATCCCTTTGAAGATACACTTCCGATCAATTAGCACGACTGACATGAAAACAAAGAGGCTGCGTTTGTGTGGCTTTGAAGTCGTGGGGTGTAAATGTTGAGAGCGCGGCAGCTGCTGAGACTGTCCTCCTCAGACCGGCGGATGTTTTGAATCAGCCGCCCGATTTCAGCGTCACTGCCCCTTTATTGTGACGGCGTAAACGTGTTAAAGCTATAGGCAGGGCTCCAGACTAACTTTTCCACTGGTTGCACTGGTGCTACCAACTTTCTCAATTGGTCGCACCAGCGTTTGATTTGGTCGCACTTTTTTTTTTTTTTTTTACTACATGTCATGGGATTAATCAATGGCAATGCATGCTGATGAATAGTGGTTTTAATGGACCAAAGCTAGCAAAGGCATTATACCTGTAATATATTAATTATCATCGCCAATTTTCAAGATATTCATGGATTTTGGACAGTAATGTAACAGTAATTTGACAGTAATTTACATTTGAACATCTATCTATCTATCTATCTATCTATCTATCTATCTATCTATCTATCTATCTATCTATCTATCTATCAGCATTATCTTTCTATCTTTTAAAAATCATTAAACATTCAAATGAGAGATACATTGCATTTTAAAAAATTAGAGTATTATAATAAGCTAATACAGATTTTTCGGCATCAAAGTTTGTAGTTGCAACAAAAATCAGAAGTCTCACTCCTTACCTTCTGCATATTTTAATAATTTCTTTTTCCTCAGTCGAGCGATTACTCTCATCTAACCGCTGAAAAACGTAGGAAGGGGCACACTGTTTCGTGAGACATTTTCATTTTTATAATATATGCCTTAATTCTTGAATTCGTAATTAGCGCGTTACACCCTCATGTGCGCGTGACGTCTACGCTCGTCAATAAATAAACTACACGTGTCTTGCGGAAGAACATTGTAGCCGGAGCTACTTCTCTCCGTTAACGTCTATGGCGAGTCACGCAGACACTGGGCAACTCCGCATCCGAGTCGACCTCAATAAAATAGTCCGAATATAAACACTTATTATAGGCGTATCGTAGTGATTCAGGATAAATCAAAAACACGGTTTGGAAAATGGATTCATGATGTAGCCTACTCGTTCATTTTGAACGTAAGTTACGGACTGCAGCACTCAGCTGATATAACGGCGTTCTGTTGCGCGAGCGTCCACTCGCACATATGCGACCACATACAATTTTAACTCGCACATTCTCAAAAAACGGTCGCATATGCGACCAATTTGGTCGCAGTCTGGAACCCCGATAGGCCAGACACTTATGTTGAGTGCGGCGTCCAATAATGTTGTTTTGAAACACAAACTGTTCGTAAGAACCGATTCGTAGAAATGAGTCAATCTTCCCATCATTCATTATGAGAAAAGTCGAGAAGGTGTGAATTTGATCCTAACAGGTGGAGATGAGAGAATGGTGTAGGTTGCACATTTTAAGTGTGTGTGACGGGAAGAAATGATGTATCATGTAGGTCAGTTGGATTGCTTAGTCAATGTACGCTTATCACAACAGCCCTTGATGATGAAAGTGAGCCGGGCTTGCGTGAGTGTGGTTAAACTGGTATATCAGGACTGGCTGAATGAAAGTAAAAAGATGTAGGTTGTAAAATCCATTCCATTGAGCTCTAACGATTGCGTGTGGGAGTTTTTCCCATGTCAGGACCGTACTTTTGTGGTAAAAGGAAGTGATGTAGTGGGAATTTCACTAGAGAAAGTGTGCGATTCTGTAAAGGGTTGTTGTTTTCAAGCATGATTGTAATTAAAGACACGAAGTAAGGAGTTTAATGATGTTTGACGCCACTTTTTTTCCCTTTCTGACTGGCTTGTTTTTTCCTTTGTCACTTCGCCGGTCTGTAATCTCACGCTTTTGGCAGAAAACCAGAGTGAGGGGAAAAGGGAAAGTGTGTAGAAGAAAAGGGAGGGCTAGTGAAACTGGAGTGGGAGAGAGTGGTGGAAAACCAAAAATATCAGTCATCTTTCTGTGACTCAGTCAGATGTTTTTTTGGATAGAGGATGCAACGCACAGATCTCTTGATATGCGTCATGACGTGATGACTGACTGGTGGGATTATTTTTCTGTATCGCAAACATCTTCAAATTAAAGTCTCGTTTTCAGTTGTTTATGGACAATAACTTTTATCATATTTCAATTCGAATATCTGGAATGTTTCAGATCCCAGATGTGACTCGAAATGTGTCGAGCTTCAGACGTTTGTGTTTTCGTGCTCCAACACAGCAACCCGTTGCCATGGCAATCCGGGAGTCAGCTTGTTCGTCATTGATCCTTTTTCGTTACTAATAACTTATAAGTGTGCCTGTTTTGTTTGTGTCTAATGCATTACGGGCTTCTGGGAAATGAGGAGTTTGAATGTAGGAGGGGAGTTTTGGGGGCTAACGAGACGCAAACACGACCGAGATTTTCACGTTTTATCTGTTCCAGTAATGAAAAGCTGAGATGTTTTGATGACTACAGAGAAAGGTTATTTCGGGTACTTGGTATTCATAATGGTAAAAGAGAATGAAAGAGCGAACTCGTGTTTCCTGACATGTCACGGTGACACATTTGTACAGTCTGAGCACATTAAAAGTTTTCTCGCAGATGGCTGTGTGCAGACACACTCCAGACTTTCATGTCTAGCAGACATTCACACACTGAGTCACTGTCATTCACGCACGGCAGCCGTTGTGTAACGTGCGGGCATGTCAGTCACTCTTTCTGTTCCTTAAATGTTTCACTCTACTTCTAAAGGGAAGTGAACTTAAAACCGTAAAACCTTAAAACATCTCCCGAGCTTCAGAAGACTTCCTCGGGTGTAAAACTAGACACCTAACCAGTCCTTGTTTTTATTTATTGGGCCATTCATAAATACGTACACAGAATATGTTCCACAGTATGTTACCTCATTCCCCTTAGTCCCTTTTAAGACGCCCTCCCCTCTTTTGAGAGGCCCACTTCCTGTTGCTGTGACGGCAACTTCCTGTCTTATCATATTTGTTCTGCTTTCTTTAATCTCACATGTTGGTATATTCACAATCACTAGAGCAACATTTTCCCCGACTATCCAGATGGGGATATCCTAAAGGAATAGTTCACCAAAAAATGAAAATTAGCTCATGATTTGCTCGCCCTCAAGCAATACTAGTTGCATATGACATTCTTCTTTCATCCGTACAGAGAATTATGTTAAATATCCTGGCTTTTCTGAGTTTTTAAGCACCAAAAAGCGCATCCATCCATCATAAAAGTAATCTATAAGGCTTCAGTGGGTAAAGGAATGTCATCTGAAGCGAAGTAATGGTTTTTTGGTAGAAAAATATCTATATTTAAAACTTTATAAACTATAATCACTAGGCTTGGGTATCGAGAATCGAGTATCGTTTGGAACCATGACTAACTTTTTGTTTTTTTTCCGGAATTGTTCAAAAGTTAAAATTTCGATTCCTAGTTTCGATATTCACAGTTCGCCGAGCGGAAGAAGAAACCGCTGAAAAACACCAACGAAGAGGCGTCTACCGGAAGTGTTGGCATAACCGCGCGAGTCGAACATGAGTAGCTTACATCGGCAGTCCAAATTGTGGCTTCACTTTTCTAAAAATAACAAAATCTCGGCAAAATGCAAAATTTGTGACAAAAGGAGTATTTGTGACAGGAGTATTTCCTTCAGAAAGACCATTGGTTAGCAAGGTTAGCTAAACTTTTTTGACCCCGCCTCTTTAAAGAATCGGAATCGAGAATCGTTAGGAACCGGAATCGAAACAAGGAATCGGAATCAGAATCATTCAAATTCAAACGATACCCAACCCTAATAATCACTGGCTTCCAGCAATGGCCGAACACACTTCGCAATAGAGTCAAGTTCTGGCGTGAGAGTGACCTCTGACCTGAGTATGAAAACTCAAGCTCCTCTTCTCTTATATTGAAATCCTTCGTCATTTTTCTTTTAAGACTTCTAATTTGTGACCGGTGTTTTGTTTAGCTGTATCCACTGTGTTTCCTCGTTTGTAAATTCTTGCCTAAGTTTACGCTCCGCTTGCCTCGTACATCCAATGTCATGCGTTCGGGTCAGAGGTCATCCTTCTGCCAGAACTCGACTCTCATGAGCACATGTACGGCTGTTGCTGGAAGCCAGTGATTATAGTTTATAAAGTTTTAAATAGGGATGTTTTTCTAACAAAAAAAATCATTGCTTTACCCACTGGTGGTGCTTTTTGGAGCACAAAAAAAGATAGTTTCCAAGTTTCGATTCCATTACAAAGCTGTGAAGAGACAGGATATTATAAAATGTTATCGTTTTTGGCTAAAATAAGAAAGTCATATACACCTAGGATGGCTTGAGGGTGAGTAAATTGTGGGATAGTTTTAATTTTAGACTATTCCTTCGAGTTCCATTCTCCCCAAGAACGATAACTATATTCGTGTCCACATCAGCCGACAATATTGTTTGGCTGTCAATGTTTTTATCGTTCATCAGCTGGAAAAATGAATTATGAAAGTGATTCCAACGATATTGCTGTATACACTATACATATCGTTATATACGTTTTGGGTGTGGACTCTGCTATTCTTTTATATTTAGTAGGGGTGTGCACGAATATTCTAATTTTCAAATATTCGATCTGTAATTATTATTAAAAAAATAAAATACTATTCGAAATTTTACTACGTTGCTTTGCTGACCGTAAATGCAGTGAATCCATGATAAATCCCAAGCACTCGCTCACAGTTATAATTAAATGCACTGGGTGGCGCTGTGAAGGGTGTTAACAAGTTGTGTGTATTTGATCACAACGTTATCGTCTGCCTCGCGAAGTTTGGAATTACTTGAAAGTGATTTTACTAAATGGAATTACTTGTGATCAAATTAATTAATTAATCGGAGTAATAATATCATCACTACAATGAAAAAATCACGAGATCCAAACAGTCGAATGAGGAACGACAGCTGTCCAGGTGAAGCGCAGCCAGACCCTGCGTGATCCGAGACGATAACTTAGGCCCTGTTTACACGACAACGCTCGCGGGTGAAAACGTAAAAATATTTTATCAGATGTGCCTTTCGTTTACACGGCGACGGCATTTTTGAAGCTTAAAAACGCAAAAATTGGAGGAGGGCAACGCGATTTTTCCCTCCAGAGTGGAAATCTTAAAAATGCTCCACCGCCGCGTTCCCGTGTAAACGGTAAAAACGCAAAAGTCTGCTTGACAGTGAGGGTTGTACGCAGGCGCGTGGACTTGGTGTTGTTGTAGTATGCACTCTTAGCCGCCTGAAGTGCATACTACATTGAATTTCACACACTTTTGCGTCTCCATTTGCACACGGATTTCCCACACAAAACGCTCGTCTAAACGCAGAATAAAAAGTGATGACGCAACGCCACTTTTGCGTTTTCTCTTCAGAATCGTTTCCGTGTAAACATAGCCTTAAAAGTGATTTTGAGACATAATACTTCCTTTAAATGTCATTTAGGTAGACCGGTTTAAGAACAGAAAACGCAAAGTGCTGTTAGAAACTTGAAGTCATCATGAAATCAAAGTTGTTTTGGACAGCTGACATCTGACGTCTGTGCACATGAACATATCCATATTAACCACAACTCACTTCACCTCTGAATAGTCAATGATCAAGTACCAACTTTTTTTTGTTGTTTTTCATTGAATATATTCTTTTTCATTCAGAAAAATGACTGATTATGTGAGTAAAATGGTTTGTGAACGACGTTTCATGTTGACTTCCCCTTTTATCAGTGTCAGTAATCACCTTCAAGGTAATGACTAAGGGTGTTTTCTCAGCAGTGCTCACCACAGCATGCTTACTCTCTCGTAACAGGACATGACCACTAGTTACTAAGAAAAGCATCATGTTTCCCTTTGAGACGAATCATACTCTAACTGGTACCTGTATTTGAGATTCAAGTAAAATTGATTATTTTGGTGTCACATCAAGATTGAAAGTGAGGGTCTCCTCAGTGTCCTTCCCTACTTATAAGAGAGAGTTTCCTCAACATTTTTTTTAAAACGGCAAATCTGCCCTGGTTTATATATTAGCCTCATATTTATTCATTAACAGCTGATACCAGATGGACAACAGCACTTTGCATTTGCGGCGAATGTGGATATGAACATTTTAGTGTTTATTGAACACAAGTGTCATATCAATGTCTGTGATGTCAGCGCTAATCATTAAACGCTCCATCCTGATGGATTTATTGTCTGTCTAGTGTCTAGCAAACATAAATCAGGAACTAGGTCAAGGGCGATGACATAAAAACGAGAGCAGGGGAAAAAAAATCATGGTCACTGCGTAGAATGAGGCCAGTTGTGAGTTTTTATTGTAGTGTTATTTTTGGTAGGGTGGCGCAAGGTTGCGGGTAGGTTGTCATGAAGTTACATGCGAGTGTGTGTCCTCAGCCGAACTTCCCCTCTGAATCAGGGTGTACACTGTGTTGCTTGTGCGCGCAAGTGTGTGGTTGCTACGAGTGTGGGCTTGGAAATGCAGCGACGCCACTGTGACGACTCAACCTTGCATCATTGGCAGAGGCAGACACACACAGAGGGAAGGGAACAGACGCATGCCTACTGTGACGACGTGTTTCCTTGTGCCTCTGACTGCGATCTGTATCTGAATTGGGTTATATAATGGCCAAATGTGAGCGCTCAGCCACAGCCTCTTCCGCTGTTCCCCTTTATCCCAATTCCTCTCCTCTTCCTATCCTTATCTCCAATCTGTTTCAGACACCGCAATTCCTTGACTCCATTCCATGCCGTACTTTCTACTCAGCTGTTTTGGCTCTCCGAGTAGCGGAGAATGAGGATAGTGTCGTCATTATTCACGGACATGAGTCATGACCCATATCATTATGTTATAATAATCTCCTTTTGGGATTCTTTTCACATTGCTATGTTACTGATGACAGCCCTTTAGTCTTAAAAGAGCGAATCATAACTTAACCCTCAGAGACCTAAGGGTATTTTTACAATTAATTTTCCGTCTGGTGTTATTTACTAAAAAAGCTTGTAAAACATCAACCCTTTGGTGCATAGACAATTGACACAACTCTTTTTTTTTTTTTTCGGGACAAATTGAACTTTCAGCATATTTGTGTTTCATTGATGTCACCTGAATGTAAAATAAGTTATGGGGCCATAAAGACAAATGAAAAAATAAATCGGAAATTGAGTAACTCAAATATTTATTGAAATCTCACACAAATAAATAAAAGCTAAGCACATTTCCTCTGGAAAATAGTTTGTTCATGTCTTTGGAGTCCTGGAGCACAGGAATAAACATTATAAGTTGTACAGAACAAAAACTAGTGACATTTTTCCAAAAGAAGTCCAGGCGTTTTGGGCCTTATGAAATTCACTGGTGCCAAGCCTCAAAACAGTTCTTATCAGCAATCACACAGAGGGCCACACCAATGTTTACGATGGATCGGCCTGTAATTGGTCAAAAACCATCATGTGGAAACATCATGTGATATCCAAAATGGCAGCTAGCATCGAGCTAGCGGCAAAAATGACGGAATATTTATAAATTATGGACTTCAAGAGTGTCAAAGTTGGATATTCGCGATTGGATTCATTGCTTAAAACCTCTGAAAGGATGCACAAGTTCCAGGCTGGATAGAAAACCTTCTGTAAAGGCTAGAAAGACACCAAAGACACCCCCATGATGGCTAGCTCGTTAGCTTTCTGCTGGAAAAAACGGTAAGAAAATCGATAAATTTGTCATCGAGTTATGTAAACATTTATCTGAGGTGACGTGTGGCGACGTCGACGATGCCGTCGGTCTCAGAGGGTTAAATTAAAAATGATGTATACATCACTTCAAATGTCAAAGCTTTTGGTCCAGCTGTATGGTCGGTTATTTCCTGAAGGGTTTTTTTGTTGTTTGATTGGACCATATTGGTTGGAGACGCCCACATATGTGGCCTTTAATTTGTTTGGTGTTTTTAGGTGCTGATCTGGTAAGTGTGACGACCAAGACAGTGACTGGAATAGTTGTTTGATGTTTGTTGTTATGGGGATTTTTTTTTTTATTAAGATGAGGGTCGACGTGGGGGGGTGAATGGGGAAATTTTCTAATCATGGTGTCCTCGTTGTAACATTTAAGAATCGAAAGTGAGTTTGAGTTACTTCCAAAGAGTTTCTGAACCCAAGTATGAGTAACTACACATGGCATTTCTAGAAAACAGTTCATGTTGGTTGTAGCATGAAAGCGAATGCAGATGCGATGCCTTACAATAAACCAATAACCACACAACCACGTTCCCTTTTTATAATTAATTGTACCGCAAAACCAACTGTTTTCTCCTGGCTGATCGCCGTCGGTGAGTTTCGGTTAGAAAAAAACCCACTGTAATTTCACAGTTCATATGTTTGCGCATATGTTTGTCGATGACGGCACACTTTCAGATTTTTCCTATACTGTGACTGAGGTGGGCGTCCCCGATCACCTGACCGTAAAGACTTGGGTTGTGGGGTAAGCCCTTTCCATGGTTGAGTCATGGGAGTTCCCCATTCGACAACAGGCAGCTTGCTGTTATCAGATCTTGTGTGTGTTGTGTGTGTCAATTTCTCTCTCTTACAATAAGTTAAGGATCAGTTTCGGAGTCTGTATTGTTTCCAATATCTATATCACTAGTAACGAAAAACATGTTCTCGTAAAAAACTAGCAGAATAATATGCGAGATGTGGAAATGTAGAACTGAAAAGTTTCGTTTTGCGTTTATGTGTGCGTGTTGTTATAGTATGAATGCATACTGAAAAAAATATGATTTGAGTAAGGTCTCACGTGGTTGGTATCACTATTCTGACCAAAATACGGCAACAAAATACTGTTCAACAGTATAATTGATATAGGCTAATACACAAAGAGTCCATTTCACGAGCTGACTAACAAGCTGTGGACACTGAATGACTTGCCTGAGGTAAATGTAATGCTACATAGCATGTTGTTTACAAGCTTTACTGATGTTCTTTCGCCGTTAAAACACCCGATCGAGCGATTACACGAGATAAAGCCTTATACTTTTCAGTAAGTTGTACTGTATCTTTCAACATACCTTCAGATGTTCATTCGTTTATTAGGCACGCGCCCCACGTCAAAGAGCGTTAGAATTGCATTTATTGTTTGAATTTTGTGATAAAATGACACTTTTTATTTTTGAAAGTAACAAAACGTGGAGTTTATTGTGATTATTGGTGGTTAATGGTGGTCAAGCTACAATGCTGTATTCGTCTTGTAAACTCAAGACACACTAAAATTCGCAGGATGAATACGTGTACCCGTTACACCCCTAATTACTATTTAATCAAATGTCAGGGAAGAAAAATTATTTTTGTGACATAAGGTAAAGTGAGGACAACCTCAACAATATTGTGTAACCTCACTCCCCTGATCTCAAGAGGCACTCAAAGTGGGTTGAGTATAGAGCCCGACCGAAAAAGGATTTTGAAGGTCGATACAAATATTTTTTGGTTTTAAAATCTGATATGTCGGCCGATATTTTTCATTTATTTCAGAAAGATGCAACAAAAACATTGACAGATTTCCCTAACATTAGTTATTTGTACTTATTTATGAGTTTTAACTAAAATATGATAATGCATTTTAAAAAGAAACAAACTATATTAAAAATATATATTGAATATATTCAAAATATATTAAAGTTCTGAGTAATATAATAATAATAGTCCTTACATTTCCTTATTTTTGAAGCATTTTTCGTCAGTTTTTTTTTTTATTTATTTATTTTTTTTTTTTATAAATATTCATTTATCGGCCATTATAACTGCCGATACCGATAGTTTGGAAAATGCCTAATATTGGCCTGCTGATAAATCGGTCTGGCTGTAGTTGAGTAGGACCGGTTACACATATTTCATACAAACGTACACATTATTTCTCTTGTGCTAAAAACATGCGGATATACAAACCCCTTAAACACTTTATCCACCCTGTATTTCGAATGGAGTATTTCCCAAGCTACAGTTTTCATATGTGATAGTTGGCTTTCCACACCAGTACGCCAGGCCTGTGTTTATTCAGACACCTCCCCACAATAACTCTCACCATTGTGTGCGAGAGACAGCATCATGGATTTCCTCTCACTGTCCTGCTCACCACCCAAGAGCTCCCAGTGTTGCAGACGGATTTCCTTTTGTTTCTTAAAAACATCCACTTTCTTATGGGAAAAAAAAAAATCTTGCATATATTTTGTTCTAAAGCTTTAAGCAATTAAATAGTCTATATTAATAATAATAATAAAAAATGTGATTGAGCTGTCCAAACTTATGATACTTATGATACTGTCATGTCAGATTCTTAAATCACAATTTGTCTGATAAAATGCAGTGCTTTTTTCTTCTCTGAAGTCATTTGGACAACCTGTCTGTAATATTATTGATGGCACAGCTGCGAGGCCTGGCTGTTTTTACAGCACTTGTGCTGATTGGATGGAACGAAGCCAAAGTAATAGACCAGGAAAACAAACAAGAGTGAAGTCAAATTCAATGCCCTGATGTTTACCTCTTTATCTCTCTCTACAGTGATCAACGAACACAAAGTCGGCGGAGATGATCGAGTGTTGGTGCTAAACCCCAACTCTTCAGACTTTTGAGAAGTGGTGCTAGATGCTTATTTGACAGGTATGTGTGTGTGTCTCTCAGTCTGTGAATATTCAGAAACTGGTCTAAGAATGCAGTGTATTACAGGGTCACGATTATATCAGTCCCCACTAGCAGCTAAATCCTGACTTCCTGAAATATTAGAGAAGCCTTTTTTATATAGTGCAACACCATGAGCCAGAGAGGAGTGGGTGGGCTCATATGCACTCAAAATAGGCTCAAAATACACACACAAGCGCGCTGACTAAACCTGCTGAGCAAGGAATAGCTCACACACGTACTATATCCAAACAATCTCAATATTTCCGTATGCATATATCTCTTTGGACTAATTATGCCTCCTCACCAAGATTACAGCTTAAACACTGCATTCAAGTGTTAAAGGCTTGTAAATTTCCCCTGAAAGTGTTACTCTGCATGCTGGGTAACTAGCCCGGGACTAACTCGTCAGGTTATACAGCATTTTATCGATGGCAAGTTTTGCATATGTGGCTTATTTTATTGTATAATAAATGTGTGTGTGTTTTGTGCTTTAGAAAGTGCCTGTCACACTTGAAACGCAGTTGCCAAGTCCATAATTAGTGTGTTCTAGGCGTCTTTTGCTGTATGGGCATATATGTGCGTGTGCCAAGCAATTTCAATCGAGTGTGTGCACGCACGCTTGCCAATATTTGTGCATCCAGCTTGCGCCTGGCGTGCCATGTGTGTTCAGAATGCGTGGGAAGCTCAGTGTGTTCGCATGCGTGGGTGTTTCATGGGAGCACAGCCGGTCTTCTTACTTTGGAGTCTCCCTAAAGAACACTTTAATTTTAGACCCGTCTTTTTCCCCTAATCTGTCCATCCATCCTGTTCGAGCCGTCTGCCGTTCCTTTCCTCCCTCCACCCCTTGCTCTTTCTTTCTGTCCTTTCCTCTCTCCATCACGCCTGGCCTAATGAGATTAACCTCAGTGCCTCTCTTGTCACACACACACACTCATGCACATGCAAATAATCAAACTCAAGCAACACAACACAAGTACACACACTCCTTTATGTACACATGCACACAGACACCGCTGGCTTGACTCCAGGACTTTGCTCCGCTCGTCCCCTCCCTCCTATCACTCTCACCCTCTGCCAAGAGGCCTCGGGAAGGGTTATAATGACCTCAGTGTGCTCACCCTGTAGGTGAACTCCCACAAGTCCATCTGTGCACCCTTTCCTCCCATTCGAATACAGAAGAGCACTGCCCCCTAGAGGTTACGAGTGGTACTGACGTTCTGGAGGGTTCCTTTGTTAATCGCTGCCTTCGGGCCAAACACTCATACAGACTACAAAGGATGTGTTTTCCCCCTGTGTTTAATGGATTTGGCTGTATATTTGTGCCTCACCCCCTTATGTCCCATCTCTCCTCTTTTCTTTCTTCCTCCAGTTGGCAGGGGTAGCAGTAAACAGCTTCTCCTTCGTGTTGGTGAGTGGCCCTCTCTGTTTTGCAGTGGAGGGCTTCAAACTCACAGCTAGTGTGGTGAGTAACCATGTGTACTGTTCTCTTGGTATTTTAGATCTAAATATTTGGTGCATCTTTGCATATGACGTCATTTTGTAGTCTTAACACTTCAGTGTAGCCACTAAATGCCGAGATTAGATGTCTGCTCTTCCATTTGACTTGTTCAGATCTAAGCTAAGACATTTAAGTAGGTAAATAGTTCAGTGTCACAACCACTTAACTCCTTGCAATCTTTCCAGCATGTTGGGAAGTATTTGTGCGGCAGTGACTGATGTATTGGCTAATATATTGGAGATGTGTTGGATATCACATAAATTGTCTTTTATAGTCTAGGCTGGATGCATCACACACCAGAACAGTTCACCGGGTGCAGCACACGGGACCCTTTTCCTCTGGACGGACTCAACCGGGGACCATGGGCTCCCGTGGGCAGCCGCGCCTGGCCACCTCCCTCCAGGTAATTATTAGGGCCTCATTATGCTTTTAATTAATTCACTGATAAACTAGTGTTAAAGGGATACTCAACTTTTTTTTGGAAATAGGCTCATTTTACAACTCCCCCAGAGTTAAACAGTTGAATTGTAGCGTTTTCGAAGGCATTCAGCCGATTTTCTGATATTTAGAAGAATATCAGTAACCAGACAGTTTCTTGTCTCGTTGACTTCCATAGTAGGAAAAAAATATATACTATGGAAGTCAATGAGACCAGAAACTGTCTGGTTACTGAAATTCTTCTAAATATCAGAAAATCGGCTCAATAGATTCGAAAACGGTAAAACTCAACTGTTTAGCTCTGGGGGAGTTGTAAAATTGAGCCTTTTCCAAAAAAGTGGAGTATCCCTTTAACAGAGCTATTAAAAGGAATGATCAAAGACAAAAAAACATTCTCTTGATAGGTGCTTACCTGGTGTCAGTCAGCACCAGTTCATCTCCCATATGCCACCAAGTCACATAACTGGCCTGAACCAGCCTAGTAAATTTTTAAACAATGGGTGAGTGTCTTAAGCTTCATTGTTGTTTTACAAACACTTCTGGTAAAACGTATAACTTGCGTTATAAGTTGGCTAATGTGTCTTTTGTATTTCCAGTCCTTTACATCGAGGGGATAAGCAAGACCTGCCTCAGGCTTTGTTGCCAGGATTACAAAGGATGCCCCCTGCTCCTCCAAGACCTTGGGAATCAACCAGAACTGGCCAGGGCTATGAGCAATTGCCTAGTGAAAACCACAACCGACTACACAATGGCTACAATGCAGGGCCTCCTGCACACCTCACAGCTCGAGCCAATCAGCTACTGAAGGTGAATATTGTATTTCATTACTTTTCATATCTGTTCTTGTTACATGAATGATGTTTATATAGTAAGAAAATAGCTTGCTTATTGAATGTGTAGCACTGTAGCTCACTTAATTGAATATTAGGGTTAAGAGTACTCTTACCAACAGGGTTTCCGCAGGGTCTTAAAAAGTCTTAAAAGTTCTAAAATTCTGCACTTTAAATTTAAGGCCTTAAAAAGTTTTAAAAACGGTTAGATTTACATCTGAGGCCTTAAATTTTATTCATATTTCAAACATGCCGCTTGGGTGCTAGCATTAGCTCGTGGCTTGATACGAGGTAGCTCGCCAAGAGGCCATTTACACACCTACTGTGCGCTTATGGTGCGCTTGTGGCATTCTGAAAAGTTGAGATGTTTTTATCTCGATGCGGCCCAGATGCGTTTGGAAAAAATGAGCGCGTCGCTTCCATTATGAGCGTGCATACCGCGCACCTACTTTTGAAATAACGAACTTAATGGTCTTAAATTTCAATGTTTATGGTCTTAAAATGTCTTAAAAGGGTCTTAAATTTGACTTACTGAAACCTGCAGAAACCCTGGCCTGTACCAAACTCTCTCTCTCTCTCTTTCACCTCAAGTATGGTGCTCCTCAACCTCAGTTCACAGCCCATGGCTCACGGCCCATGCCTCCATTACCTGATATATGGACTCAAGCCCAGACTCAGCAGCCACCCAGAGGACCTCACTCTCATTCTGGACAGTTAAAACGGCCTGGGCCACCTCTGGGAGAGCACTCTGTCATTCAGCATACCCCTGCTCTATCTTTACACCGACCCATGGAGGACTGCCCTGGTCCAAGCAAGAGAAAGAAGAGCTCTGGGTCTGAGCAGGTTGGTAATGTCTTTATGGCATCACCTATGCAATTTCTGTCTTAACTCTCCTTTAACAAAAGCCCTCTCTTATATCAGGCTCCTCATTCAGCCATACAGCGTTTACCTGGACAACCTGTACATTTGAATCAGCAGCCATCCTCTCACTACCCCTCTCCCAAACCTGGATTTTGGAGCCCACTGCACAAAGGAGGAGCACCCTGGAACCCAAATGACCGCAAAAGCGGGCAGATTGATTTCCAGGTAAGTCATCGCTGAGCTGAATAGTAATATTCAGTGATATTTTGTCGCTCATCATCTGTCGCTGCCATTTTATTAGCCATCACATTTACCCTTATTCCACCCATGTATTACATGATTTTAGCCCTGATTTTCCGCTTGCCAACAGTTAATGGAGATCTCGTCAAAATTGTTGGCAAATCTATTTAGCAGGTTCAAAATCTGGACTTGTTTTCGATTCACTACTCGTGTAGTGTAATTTCTTTTAATGCTCTATTCCCAGGATTCAGCCAAACCAGGAATTGGAAGTTTCCCATATAAACCGCCTTCCTTGAATCCTTCAACCATGTCTTCACCCACCATTCCCCCCTCAAGAGGTTGCAGACAAAGCAGGGGTCCTCAATTACCACAGTCCCACAAGACCAGTCCATCACAGTCTCTGGGGCCACCTTCACAGAGTCCTCACACCCACAATTCTACATACCCCTACCCCAACAACAGACCTTCAGCTCTGACCCAAGGGCAACCACAGGGTACTATTACACAAAGAGGACGGGATTCTGTTGTGAGTTCTTTGGATAGACATGCTCCTCCACCACCTACGTCCTCATCATCACTGCGGGCAGAAAGGGAGCGCCCTGCACCCTCACCAGCAAACCACACCACTGTGCCTTACAGTCACTCCCAGTTCCAGCCTCACCCAGGGCTGATCCATTCCACCAGCCCATCAGCCAGCAACCAAGCCCAGGCCACAGTACCTCAGCACAACCCCAACAAACCCTGGAAGAACCAGGTAATTACTAGGCAAAGAGAATTAAGTAATGTGAATCACACAGTTTCAACTTGGGATAGTTCACCCAAAAATTAAGTTCTGTCATAAATTGCTCACCCTCATCGTTCCTAAACCGCAAGAACAAAGGGTTCATCTTCGAAACACAAATTGAGATATTTTTTTGATGAAATCCGAGAGCTCTCTGACCCCTCCATTGATCGCAATTTAATTACCCTTTCAAGGCCCAGAAAGGTAGTAAAGTTATCTTTAAAATAGTTCAACCTTAATTTTATGAAGCCACGAATACATTTTTCGGTGAACTAACCCTTTAACCAAAACCAGGCTCTGGTGCATTTAATTATTAACTTGATAATTACTGCCTGACTAATATTAGTGAACAGCATGATCCGCAACAAAAAAATGTTATCTGTTGTTAAAATTTTGGGACCTTTTTTGTTGACTCTAATATTCTTTTCCCTTTAGGAGTCACGTGACATTTCAGTAACAGGGGATTCTCAGGTTGTCGCACGCCTTTCTCAGGCACAGAATAAGGTTGTTGGGGGCGACCAGGGTCCAGGGACGCCCAAACGTGTGAGTCCTTCTCAGGCCCCTGTTCGAAAACCTGTCATTACCCCAAACCTGGAAAGTCCTTGTCCACCTTGCTCCCTGGGACTATACACAAATGTTGGAGGTATCCCTACAATGAGCTCTGCACCCCCTACCACCACCTCCATCCCCAGCAGCCTAAGCAGTTGGAGAGGAACTGATTCTTCAGTGCTAATCTCAAACCCAAACCATGTATCCATGATTGGTAAAAATCAGCCACATCCAGGGTATCAGGGTGTCCACCCTGGTGTTGGAACCCTTCCACACCCATATATTGGGGCACAATCTCAGATTCAGCAGTCCACTCTTCCTCACACAGGACAAGGTAGATCTAACTACACCCCAGTGTCCTCTACTTTCTCCACCCTAAACTCAGGGCTTCAGAGACCAGGGGAGAGCGTCATCACCAGCAAGACCTCTAGCACTCTCCAACAAGCCGTCATTTCACCTGTACATCACCCTCAACCTCCATCACACATAAAAGTTAATTCTGCCCTCCAGCCAATATCCAACAGTTCATCTAACTTGGTGTCCATTCAAGCTTCCCCCTCAATTTCTCAGGCAACTACTACTGTTCCAGCCCCAGTCTACCCAAGGTCCTCTTTGCAAACTGCTGCCTCAAGCTCTCAATCCACTGCTGATGCTTTAAATAAACTTGATGCAGAGTTGCAGGGCCACATGCAAGCAGAAGAGAGAATGAGAGAGCAGGAGGAAAAGAGGAAACAGAATCTAGAGCGACAAGAAGTGGAGACGAAGCCACACGGTGAGTCCGCAATCAAGAGTCTGGAGCGTTTGCTGTCAGGTAGTGCAGCTGAGCCTTTACCTCCTCGTTTGTCTCCAGCCAATGCACCCTCTTCCATCTCATCTCCTAGCCAGAATTCACCTCCTTATCCCTGGTTGAGTCGAGGAGGGGTGCCCCAACGTCCTTCTGGAACCGCAACAACCATTAACGAACGACCACGACCACCCCCTCTGACCCCACAGACTGAATATGCCCGTGAGAAGCAAAGGCAGAGAGAGAAATGGAAGAGTGGGGTACCATCTCAGAATCCCACAGGGGTTCCCACATACCCCTCAGAGTCAGGTCTCATCAGTCCTTCCCACAACCACACAATGCAATTAAAACCTGACCCTTCCAAAGATATCACCACGTTGAAAACCTCTCATATCCCTGGTGTTTTGGATGCTATTCCCAACCCCCCACCCCTGCGAGAGCCACCCAAACTTTACCAGGCTTTCCCCAAGGATGTTCGCTCTTCATCCACACAAATCTGCATGCCAGCCAATAGGCTGCATAAACATATGCCCAGTACAGGACTTGGTAGTCTGGGTAGCAGTGCTAGTAGTTGCAATAGTGACTCTGACGGTGCCCAATTTGAGGAGGAAACTTCCGAGCTCTTGCCTGATGGATTGGCTAACATTATGAAGATGTTGGATGAGTCCATCAAGAAAGAGGAGGAGTTGTATTCTGGTCAGAGAGGGGAACAGGAAGTACCAGAACCTCAGTTTTCTGCTAATGTGGCACAGATGAAGAGTTATTTATGCGCACCGGACCTCGTGCCTGCCCTAAAGCAATCTCCAACTGAGGATTATCAACCAGTGAGTCATGCAAGCCCACCTGTGTTAAGTCGGCAAGGTTCCTTGGCATCGCCTTGCAGTCGCACTTCTTCACTCGAGGAGGAAGAGGAGGTCATTAAGGTCATTCCCAAGTCTGCCAATTCCATTAGCATGCAGTCCCAAGGAAGCATTCTTGCCACGACAGGAACCAACTATCGTCATAGTGACTTGGCCAAGCTGTATGGCCTTCCGGAGTTGGAGAAAAGTGAGTGTGAGGATGATGAAGATGATGCTGATCGGGAAGATGAAACGCCATCCTGTTCACCACCTCAGCGGCCACATCTCCACCAGACAGGCGTGAACAGCATGTTTAAAAACCTTGCATCTGTGCTTGAGAGCCATAAGTACACCTACCGGGGTGGACCCTTTGGTCGTCCTCCTCCCTTTGCTTTTGTGGGAGTTAAGTACTCTTCGTCTCTTTCTCTGGGGCCTGACATTTGCAGGCAACAACAAAGCACTTCTCCCACATCAGGTACAGCCAATCACCCAGGTTTTAGCAGTCCGACGCAAACCCCTGCCGTTAGTAACTCAGGTGAGTCCTTTCCCCCCTCGCCTACAGCTTGGGCGTCCGAGAGGAACGGAGGGGATAAAATAAGCCAGTCAGATCTTTTGGGCAATGATGATGAGGAAGAGATTTCAGAAGAACCCACAGGAGAGAAGGATTCTGGAACTGTGATAGACTTGTTGGAAAGACGACCAAAACTGACCACCATCTCAGAGTCTTCGCTAGCAGAGCTTGGTCATAGCTATGAGTTGAACAAGCACATTCTCCCTTATAAAGACCACTCAAAGGCAGAGTCGCAGGAGATACGCAAACCCGATAAAGAAAAGGACAGACACAGAGAAAGAGAACGAGAGAGGAAACACAAACACAGTAGCAGTAAAAAACACGAAGACAGGAAAGAGAGGAAGAAAAAGCACAGGGAAAGACACAGCGATGCGTCCCTTTCCTCATCCTCATGTTCCAGCTTGAGTCGACGGCACAGGGACGGAAAGTCACACAAGGAAAAGAAGAGCAGGCAGGTGCTGGGTAACCTGGACATTCAGAGTAAGGAGTTTAGGGAGAAGGAACAAGAGCGTGATGGAGACAACAAGAGAAGGAAAGAGGGATGTAGCCAATCTCAGAGCGAAGGGGAAGAGTGGGCACAAAGTAAAGGCAATGGCTCAGCACGTTCCTCTGATCTCCCATCAGCTTCATCGGCATTTTGTTCGGACGACTTTCAGAAACTAAAGGCACTGACAGATGGACCGCCCAAAGAACTGAAGATACGCCTCATAAAGGTGGAGAGTGGAGACAGGGAGACGTTTATTGCTTCGGAGGTGGAGGAGAAGAGGATTCCTCTAGAGCAAATCACCATAAAGAACACCGCCAGTGAAATCATCAGAGCCTGCAAGTAAGCGATATTTCCATGCAGGACATATATCTTGCCTGCAGTGGCGATTTAGTTTAATGTCTCAAGGGCCATTTAAGACCTAATACTTAATGTCTTGTTTTTTCAGGGGAGCTCGTGTGAAGGAGAAATTCAAGGAATCATACCTCCTACCTGCCTTCTCCGTTAAACCAATTCTGCTCCCAGAAATGCCCATCCCTCGAGAGAAACTCAACCCCCCCACACCTAGTATCTATGTAAGCACTGCAGTTGCATTGTCAGCATCTCCTGCCCCCTTGTGGTCATGTTTTGTATTACATGCATAATATCATCTACTCCAGTAATATTAAGTTGGATGGTATGGTGTATATTAACTCTTTCCATGCCAGCATTTTTTTTTAAGTTGTCAGTTTTTGATCATTTTCAGAAAACCTTCACGGACTCCTGAATATTTTGTTGAACATCTGAAAATGCAATATATCAAATGAAAAAAAAAACAGATCCTCTGCTTTGACAAAAAAGCATTTTATTCTAGTTAAATGCATTCTTTTTTTATCAACACTTGTATTTGGATAAGTTTCATTTAAAAAAGCTTAAGATATGCTTTAATCGCTTGTTTCTGCTCCTTTTTTTTACTTTTGAACCGAAGATTTTGTACTCTTTCAGAAGATGTGTAATAGCGCCCCCTACTGTTAACAGTGAAAACATGGATTGTCTGAAAAATCTGTGAATGTTAAGGAGAGCGTTAAACGTATGTCTTAATGATTGTTGGTGTTTCTCTACAGTTGGAAAGTAAAAGAGATGCATTCTCTCCAGTCCTGCTGCAGTTTTGCACCGATTCTAAAAATCCAGTTACGGTCATCCGGGGACTTGCTGGCTCTCTTAGATTAAGTAAGCTTCTGCATATGTCTTATGGATGGACAGCTTTTCAATTTCGTAACTCTATAGTTGAGTCCAAACAGTTGCTGTTGTTGAAACTAAGTTGTGCTTTTTCCATTCCTCCCCCTTTATAGATCTTGGTCTGTTTTCAACCAAGTCTTTGGTGGAGGCAAACTCGGAGCATGCAGTAGAAGTTCGGACCCAGGTTCAACAGCCAGCGGATGAGAACTGGGATTCTACTGGCACTGGACAGACCTGGCCCTGCGAGAGCAGCAGGTCACACACAACAATTGCCAAGTATGCCCAGTACCAAGCCTCCAGCTTCCAAGAGAGCTTACAGGTGTGAACACAAACCTACACAATAAGATGTTTGTAGAGTGTTTGTTAATTTCCAAAGGTGCATTGGTCATTTTGCGAATACTTTAGAATAATTGTTTGTACAGTTGTGATAGTACTATTAAATTACTGGACTTCAGAGTCATATACATCATGCACTCACCCTACCATTGTCTGACCTTGCAGGAAGAAAAGGGCAGTGATAATGAGGAGGAGGAAGATGAGAAATCAGCCTCTAACTCTGAGAATTTGACCAGTAACTCCTCAGCTCCCGGCTTCAGGTAATTTATTGCAAAAATTACCTCAGCAATTAATTCTTGAATTAATCCAAATAATTTCTTTTATTAAAATAAAAAAAAATAGTAGTAACATTTTAGGGCTGGGTATTGACACAAATTTCACAATTCGATTTGACTTCGATTCACAAGCTTGCGATTCGATTTCGATTCGATATTGATTATTTTGGATATCAGTTACAATAAATGGCAAATTTTCTCAAGGAAATCAAATCTCTCAACTAATGTTGTAAACTATGGGAGTCTAGTTGTAGCCTATTAGGCTTCATTAGCCTAATATGAAGGTAATATTGAGCTGTTTTGTAGCCATACAAACACTTAAATTACACTTTTATTTATTTTTATAATAAGAAGATTATTTGAAATATAAACATTTAAATGGTGGCTGTCATGAAAACTTGCCAGATTTATTCAAATATGCATTAAATATTGAAGAATATTAAGATTATAATGCATATGTAATATGGTGTATATATTTAGCAAAACGCTCCTCTCTAGAGTTATTTTTTCTAGCTGACAAATGAGTTTATGTGGGTTTTCTGAGGTAAATATGACGATACATGACATTGAAGCTGTTTAACTGACGTCTTTCCATGGTTGAAACGCTGATTGAGCGAATCTATGTGACATGATATAGATTTGGATAAGTTGTACTCTATCTTTAACACACTTTCAGATGCTCATTCATGTTTATTTGGCGCTGTGACTGGTATTATTAACCCGGAAGAGAGATCAGCGCTGTTGCTTCTCTTGAGCTGCGCCAGAGCGATCTCACGCCACAGCGCCAAAACGCTATTTATGTTTTTGAATCTCTAAAGAAAATGGACGTAATTTGAAAATTGAGACTTTGTTTCATATCAAAAGTAACAAAGGACAAAGATTTTTTTTTTTTGGATGCGCGCAGCTGCGATACAATGTCTTATTCATTCAAATGAAACAGGATGACTAATCGACTCTTGAGATTTAAGAATTGATATCGGTTCGTAAAAATGAGTATCGAGAAATCGATATTTATTACCCAGCCCTAGTAACATTTTCTTTAAGAATTTAATTAAAACTGTAATAAATCTGTGTGTGCATGAATAAAGATCTGCTGTTATTAATTGTTTCATTATTTTTACAGTTCAGAGCAGAAATCTGTGGGGAAGATAATTAAATTTGGCACCAATATCGACCTGTCTGATGCCAAAAGGTAAGACCATTGTGCATAATTACGTCAACGTGTGCAGCATCTTCTTTTGGAGGAAATGAAAGTCTCTACACAGACAGCAATTACACAACTATGTCTTGATGTACAAGCAATCTGTATTGACTAACTGGTGTTGTCTTGTGCTTTAGATGGAAGCCTCAGCTGCAAGAGCTGCAGAAGTTGCCGGCGTTTATGCGCGTTTCTTCCAGTGGGAATATGCTGAGCCATGTTGGCCACACCATTTTGGGAATGAATACAGTACAACTCTACATGAAGGTCCCTGGCTGCCGCACACCAGGTTTGTCTCGATCTCAAATAGCTTTCTTGATTTGTAGTCAACCAAGGATGCATTAGTCTGCTTGGGCGAGCAGTTCTTTATTGATGTTAAATTTCATGTTTAATGCTTGTGCCATCAGGACACCAGGAGAACAATAACTTTTGTTCCGTAAATATCAATATTGGGCCTGGAGACTGTGAGTGGTTTTGTGTCCATGACGACTACTGGGAGGCCATCAGTGATTTCTGTGAAAAGTAAGAACTTGAAACATGCAAAATCTGTCTTTTTAAGCCAAAACTCTGTCAAAATACATATTGCTTGGCCACAAAATTTTAACCACAAAATATATTAAGTTTGTGAACTAATTTTCTCTCAGGCATGGAGTGGACTACCTGACAGGATCATGGTGGCCGGTTCTGGATGACTTGTACCGCTCTAATATCCCTGTGTACCGGTTCATCCAAAGGCCAGGAGATCTGGTATGGATCAACGCAGGCACTGTACACTGGGTTCAAGCCGTAGGATGGTGCAACAACATTGCTTGGAATGTTGGACCTGTCAACTGTGAGTAACCTACACACTGACCTTGTAACCTTACAATTGTTCAATGATAAAAAGAATCAGTCATTATGGTTACATTAAACGGTTGCAACAAAATTTGTAAAACAAAAATTTGTTAGCCAGGGCACAGAAATGTAAAAAGCTTTTTTGCTAGACCTTTATCTTTTTGTGTGTGTAGCATATCAGTACCAGTTGGCTTTAGAGAGATTTGAGTGGAACGAAGTGAAGAAAGTGAAATCCATCGTTCCCATGATTCACGTGTCCTGGAACGTGGCACGCAACGTCAAAGTCAGCGATCCAGACACTTACAAGATGATCAAGTGAGTATTCAGCAGACTCTTTCTTACCAAGTTACACCACAATTAAGTCGGATGGACATGTCATAAATGTTTGTTTATTGGTTTTTTTTCAGACACTGTCTCCTTCAGTCTATTAAGCACATTCAGATCCTGAGGGACCAGCTGGTGGCATCAGGAAAGAAGATCTCCTACCAGAGCAGAGTGAAGGATGAGCCGGCCTACTACTGTAACGAGTGTGATGTGAGTCGAATGTTGTGCTTCATAGTTTGTATAAAATATTGGCTGGTTCTGTGTAGAAAAAGATAGTACCAGTATGCAAAAAAAAAAAAAAAAAAAACATTAGACCGAACATGTAATTTCTGCACCACTTTCAGTCATTATTTTTGCACTTCCTTTTGGTGTCACTAGAGGCCCAGTAATCGCACCCTTCAACTTCTAAAGTGGATCTGTTATGGGGGTTTTTTTGTTTTGTTGTACATTTCCTTTCGTGTGTAATATAGCTGTTTGTGCATGTTAACAATCTGCAAAGCAGACCGTCCATGCTAAAAGTTCAAAGGGATTGAATCTCTACAATAGAGAACTGCTTTAACGCTTTATTTGTAGTCCTGCTATTATTATTGTGACGTAGCTATGTCACCAAATAAGCCATTTGCAAAATATCCGTCTACTAGCTATTTTGGGTAGCCCTCAAACAAAGGTAGTTATAAGTCCAGGAAGATTTTATCACTGTCAAGGAAACAGGTTGTTGTTTTTGTTTTTGTTTTTTTGGACTGTAAGGGCAAAACATCACATGGACTTCCAATGGCAGAGGAATTGAAGAATCAGTGTTTAAAATGCAGTGGTGGAATGTAACGAAGTACAAATACTTCGTTACTTTACTTAAGTACATTTTTCATGTATTTTTACTTTATTTAAGTAGAATAAATAGTGCATACTTTTTAATTTTACTTCGTTACATTTTGTAGCAATTATTTTACTTTCTACTCCACTACATTTCTACAACTTCTGTTACATTTTCGTTACATTATCTGATCAGTTTTTCCCCTGCCAAACGTTATCTGACCGTCCGTTCGTTGCACGTTTGTCTCACCAGTGACGTTTGGTTGCCATAGATACATCAACTAAATGCGTCTCACACGCAGTGTGTTTATCGTGCAATTTATACGCGAAAATTTGTTTTTACGTGGATAGGAAACACACCGTGTGTAATATGTGTTTGGTTAGGATTATGGCAAGCCAAGAGGTTCAGAATTACACCATAAATTAATCGCGTTTACTGCCAAACATAGTTATTAACATAGGCTATAGTAAGGATAAGCATGTTTATTGCCTAATTGCAAGCTTGTTTCAGAAATGATGACATTTTTTTTCCCATCATTATTGAACATCACTATAGGAGTATTAGGTTGAATGAGTTAGAATTAAATGCTTTATTAATCATTAGAAAATAGTCATTAAGAGAATCAATTGTTATGCAAGTACTTTTACTTTTAATACTTAAAGTACATTTAAAATCAGGTACTTTTTACTTAAGTATGGTTGTCATTGTGTTACTTCTACTTTTACTAAAGTAAATCTTTATCTGGGTATTTGTACTTTTACTTAAGTACTGAGATTCAGTACTTCCTCCACCACTGTTAAAATGTAATGTTAACACTGTTCCTCAGCAGTATAATCACAACCTTTTGTTGTGTTCTCACCATTTTAATAATATCTGCTTCTGAACGGTGCCTGGGTGCGTTTCCCGAAAGCATCGTTAGCCGACTCTGGTCGCAAGTTCCTTTTTGTTATAAGTTTATTTCAATAAGTCAGTGTTACCCAATGAACATTCGAAAACAACATCGAAAAGTTGTGTGGTTGGAACGACAGCTCTCGACCTGTGGTTGGAAGCATAGTGTCTTGTTTGCATGACATTTGGACTTCATAAATACTTACCGTGAGTAAAATAACAAGCTAGCTGACATTCAGTACAAGCTTTAAATCTTTAATTTTGAATATATACAAATGTAATTTACGTATCTTAATTTGTCAAGAAATCTAAAGCACTGTTCTTGAAGTACGTAAGAAAGAGCCTATGATTGAATCTGGAAATAAAGCAAAATAACTGAGAAAAATTACAATTAGTCCTCAGATGTCATGTCTGTAATTTACATGAAAAAATCTGGCATTAACTCTTGATTGATTAAAATAAGTTATTACTCTCCACTACCTGCTTGACATTAACCAACATGGTTAAACGTCTGTTTCCCAAAACCGTATTTGCGCAAATTTGCCACGATTGGCTCGTTGATTTCATGTATCGCACTGTGGCAGTTGAGCAGTGAGTTGAGTAGTAAAGCGTTGTTGTTTGGGAAATGCACCCCTGTCCAATGCAGGGCACTGTGTTTTATTTATTTATGTATTTTTTTTTTGTATTTATGGCGTGATGTAAATAAATGACACAGTTACAAGTAACATCGCATGAAATTAGAGATGCACCGGTCGGCTGACCATAAATCTTTTTTTAGTTTTATTTTGGCTGATCTCTATTTCAGACTTCCACACAAACTGCATTGCAATCATTTCCTCAATGTCATTTGTGTGGAAATATTACAGTCTGTTAACTGGACACAGGCTAGAAATGGGATGCACCAAAGACAGATGCAAAGGACAAGCCCGCTGTTCATGATGCTCGAAATAGAGGAAGAAAATATTAATATTGAATTGGGGGTGGGGGATTATGTGTATGCATTTTTGAAGGGATTTGAATGTCTTCAGAAAAGTTTTGATGGTATTTTCTTTTTTCTCTTTCTGCTGTTCCATAACCACCACCTACTGTCAGAGAGTGAATTTACATTTTTATTCAGTCTGCTGTTTAATTTCAGCATAATGTCACAAATCTTAAATCGGACCATTCTGGTTTTGCTTTAAATCTTGAAATTATACGTAATTTCACAAATCTAAAGTCAAACCATTCTGGTTTGGCTTTAGTCAAGTCATCTGTATTTATATAGCGCTTTATACAATACTTTAAACAGATTTGTTTCAAAGCAGCTTTACAGTGAAAACTATGCATTTCGGCTATTTTGGCTAGCAAGTTAGAGTGGCCCAAACTCCATCAGGCGACATAATGGAGAGAAAAAAATTGGGAGAAACCAGACTCAATCAAGGGAGCCAGTTCTCCTCTGGCCAATGAACGAACACAGTGTGATGTTTCAGGCTGCATCACAAGTCCAAATTAGCATTCAAATATTTATCTAGTTCCTTTTGCTTGAAGATCAATTCATCACACCGGTATGGAGCCAAAGCTGAAGGCCATAGGGTCTGTGCGGAGGACCTGCCGATGACTGTCATGTCGATGAGGCCTTCACAGGGGATTGTCTAGTTGACACGGTCCCTGCTGACATTCAGGGCTGCGTTTTGGTCGTGTCTAGGTGCAGGTCCACCATCTGAACTGGATACGGACCGAATACGGCTGACTACGGTAACCTTGAGATGAGGATGAGACAGACAGACTAACATTAGCGTAGATGCCATTCGTCAAGTACATCATTATAGGAAGTGTTCCTGGTTCCGGTTGACCTGGTTTATGCAGCCTAACATTCATTTAAGTGATTTGAATAATAGGAATTGATAATGTGTTGTGTATGCCAGGTTAAAGAGATGTTTTTAGTCTAGATTTAAACTGACAGAGTGTCTGCTTCCCGAACTAGGCTAGGAAGACTATTCCAGGGTTTGGGTGCTAAATGGGAAAAGGATTTACTGCCTACAGATGGTGTTGGTATTATTGGTATTATCAACTGGCCAGAATTTTGAGATCACAATAGATATGAAGGACTATAACCCCTTTCGAACTGGGTATTTCTTGGAACCAGCTACCGGAGTGGTTCACAGAGAACTAAATGTTCCCTTGGTCCATTTTCCTGGTTGCATTCGCACCTCCAGTAGGAACTCTGAAGTGACGTAAACTGCGCTTGTTGTGACTTTTATTTTGACGGCGATGAGAACGCCAGAGCACACAGTGCTCCCCATTCTTCATCTTCATTAGTGTCCGATCTGTTTAACAGTCCTGTCTAATATGTTATTATATAGAACTGTTATACAAAGAAAGTAGACAGTAGATTAGGACTAGAGGCCGACCGATAAAGGATTTTGAAGGCCGATACAAATATTTTGGGGTTTTAAAATCCGATATTCCGATATATCGGCCGATATTTTTTTTTTTTTTTAAATATTGTTGGATTTCACACACGTGTAAAAGAAAAGCTAACTTTTCTGCACAAGATACGTTTGATACTTTTTCTCTATGTCTAAATTTTCACTCCTCAATGCAGGGACTGTAACTAGAGATATGCTAGTTATAAATACGGTAATTATTACTTTATTTAGGCATAAAAATTGTGGTTTCCAAGCTCATTAATTTTGGTTTCCAAGCACATTAATGTTAACGTTAGCGGACTTCCACTGATGATAGTGGCATTAGCCTGCTTTGTGGTTATCTAGTCTATGATGAGCCATAATTTAGCAATAGATAACATCATACTGTAAATTGTAAAACATACATTTTCAATATAACAGGCCAAGAAGAGATGATTGAAGCATGTTTCGTCCATTTTTATTTTATTTTTTAAATATTCATTTATTGGCCATTATGACTGCCGATACCGATGTTTTGGAAAATGCCTAATATCGGCCGGCCGATATATCGGTTTGGCTCTAATTAGGACGTATTAGTTTTTGCCATGTGTTTGATTCCCAATGTTGCTAGCTGAGCAGAAATACATTGCTTGGTCTCCTCAAAATTGGGTTGGATTTTCTCCTGTAGTCTAAAGGTTGAAAGGTGCATCTATCACTGTTTTCCCTGTTTGTAGAGTTAGTTTCTGGAGTAAATATATAGGTTATAATCTGAGTGTATACACTTTTCTTATTTTCTTTTTTAAGCCCAATCAGTGTACTTACGTCACTTGTAGTTCCTATGGTTCTGGGTTATACCCTACTCTTAAGTAGGAGTTAATTTAGTCCCCACAAAAGGTTTTCCTAGAACTGATATCATTCCCAGTTCTTGCTGCGCAAACACCAAAAAGTGGGTACCTCTGCCATTAATTCCAGGAGCTATGAAAAGGTTTCTCCGGAGTGAAAGTCCCTTATAATGTGTTAAGAGCTCACTCAAGTCTGAGGAGCTTAAACCATTTAGTGCCCTGCATATTTTAAAATATTTCTAATCAACAATGTTTAATAGGAAGCTAGTGCAGTGTTGACAGAACCACGCCAATATGGTCAATGTTCCTGGTTCTAGTAAGAACTCTAGCTGCTATGTTTTGGACCAGCTGGAGTTTGTTTATTAAGCGTGTAGGGCAACCCCCCATAAGAGCAGTACAATAATCTAGCATTGAGGTCATGAACTAACTTCTCTGCATATGTCGTAGTTTAGATATTTTTTTAAGATGGAAGAATTTGGTTTTACAGATAGTAAAATTTGAAATGTGGCTTTCAAATAAAAGACTGGTATCAAAAAGCACACCCAGGTTCCTAACTGACGAAGATGACTTGACAGAGCAGCAATTAAGTGTCAGATCGTATTCTGGATTATTACATGTGCAGGTTTTTGGTCCAATAATGAGAATCTCTTTTGTTGTGTTTTTTTTTTTCTCCAGAATTAAAGCTGCAGTCCGTAACATTTGGCGCGAGCAGTTAATGGAAGACCGTTGTATCCAAAGCTATGACCTGTGTCAGTCTAAAATAGTCTTATTATAGGCGTACTGTAGTGATTCAGACAAAACCTTGAGTTTGTAAATTTAATTCATTATATAATTTTGAATACTGAAAAAGTGTTTTTAATTAATGCTGAAGTCTGTAACCTTTGACGCGCACGCGGTTAATAAACAGAACTGCATGCATCTCGCGGAAAACTATTGTATCCAAAGCTAATTCTCGCTTTTTATGTCTATGACGAGTCACGCGGGTACTGAGGGGGACGAGCCGTACCACTCTTAACCCTCTGATGGTCTTCAAAAAAAGTCACAATTCTGGTCTTCGGGGTCTATTGGACCCCAGACAATAAGATCTAATTTTGTAACAGAATAATATATATTTTTTTAACAAATATAATTTTACTCTGTTTATTAATGTTTTTACTCAACATTTGTGTAGTTTTTGGAGGATTTGTGATTTTTTTTTTTAATTTATTTCTATAAATAAATAAATAAATATTTATTTAAATAGGATCTTTACAAAAAAAACAGCATTTTATGTTAAAAAGACTTTATAACAGACCCAGATTCCTAACTTTCATTCCTGGGGATACCTTGGATAATTTTACAAGGTTGAATGGTAGATTTTTGCCCATTTTTTGAAAATACAGGTTAAAATTTGTAATAAGTCACTTTAACCACTAGATGTCTATGGAGCTCCACTAGGCCTATATAAGGCCTACAAACTAATTGATTTACTGAAATATTTAGTTTCTAAAGTTGGATTCATATCTAAATATTATAAAATTACAATTATAACAAAAATAAAATACTTTTTGCCAAAGTTTAGCATTTGTTTTTGTAAAAAAAAAAAAAGTATATTGGGAAGAAAATCGAACAAATAGGAGCAATAGTTTGGAACAATACAACAATAGTTGGCCTCATCTCTTCTATCTTTTTTATAGCCTTACAAATGTTTTCCTGTGTGTGTGTGTCTGAACATTTCCATTGTGTCTTAGTGTTACCAATTTATTTTTGCGGTGGTTCTGCATTTTAGAGTATTTTATTTTACAAATGATAAGAGAACAGTTTTTATAGTCTGTATGTATTCCTGTATATTGTATTCCTCTATATGTGTGTGTTTGTTTGTGTGTGTGTGTGCATGTGTGTGAGCATGATAATTTTGGATTGTGGATATTTTTTGCATTGTTGGAAGTGTGCCACTTCATTTCCGTCATTTCTGTCTGTGTTCTGCGTTATTTCTGATTTTGATGATGAATTTTGTCTATTTTGAGTCCAATGATAAATAAATACTTATTTATTTTTTTATTTATATTTAAAATATATCATAAATCCCATAAAAACTGCACAAATGTTGAGTAAAAACATTAATAAACAGAGTAAAATTATATTTGTAAAAAAAAACTATTGTTCTGTTGCAAAATTACGCTTTATTTTTTGGGGTCCAACCATGAGTGTGACTATTTTTGTCACGCCTACATAAAAACAGATAGAATTCCATTTTAATTTTTTTTGTAGATCTAGACAGTGTTGAGAGCCGTGGGAAGTTTCATACCATTTGGAAAAAGAGAACATTTTTTTTAATTCAAGCAAAAGTCATTTGGGGTCCAATAGACCCCGAAGACCATCAGAGGGTTAAATCGTCTTATTATTGGCGTACTGTAGTGATTTAAACAAAAACTCTCTTAAATAATTTTTGAATACAGAAAAAAATTATGGACTGCAGCTTTAAGTAGTAGGGAATTACTTCGTCATCCAATTATTTTAGACCAATTCACAAAATTAGCAGAATGAATGGTTGATATGTTTCGTCAGGGCACAAAGAAAGCTGAGGACCATCAGTGTAACAGAGAAGACTAATGAGATCTCCCAAGTGTAGCATGTACAAAGTGAAAAACAACGGTCCTAGTACTGAGCCTTGCGGTACACCATACTGAACTTGTGATCGATATACTTCATTTATTGCTACAAATTGGTAACGGTCAGAAGTATGATTTGAACTATGCCAATGCAATCCCTCTAATGCCAACATAATTTGAGTCTATTCAAAAGTATGTTCCAAAAAAACCAGTAACACTAATAAAGAGATGCATTTTATCTTGTAAACATACCCTAGGAAAAATAATTTTATCAACGAGAATAAATTTCATGAAATACATGATTTAATTATGAACCTGTAAATGACATAATAGGCGCCCTTTAAGAGTTTATGGTTTGTGTGTATGTTCCTGAGCAGGTGGAGGTGTTTAACCTGCTGTTTGTGACCAGCGAGAATGGCAGTCGGAAGACGTATGTGGTGCACTGTGAGGACTGTGCACGACAACGAAGCCCAAACCTCTCCAATGTAGTGGTGCTGGAGCAATACCGCATGGAGGAGCTGATGAACGTGTACGACTCATTCACCCTGGTGAGTTCTTGTCCATGCATTTTGACGACAAGTGCAGTTGAACAAAAAGCTAACATCTATCATATGTTTGTCTTTGTCTGTCTCAGGCCATCAGTCCCAGCTCCCGATGAGAAGATCTCATCACTTTCCCTCACACAGCCATAACCAAAACTCCTGCTCGCAGGACAAGATCTTTTATTTTAGTCCATTTAAGACTTAAAACATTTACAGTTGGGAAAAAAAAATTACCTACTACTGTTGATATTTGTTGAACAGCCAATCCAGTTTACTAAGAATTGTTTACAGAACCAATCAGCCAATAAGACTCCAGTTTGCTCCTGTCGGTCTTGGTGTATCAACGTCTGAATGGCTCTGCGGGACGTTCGATGAACCGCATATTGGTGCTGTCGCGGCTTACGGCCGTGGATTTGACGAGATCCTGTCGGTTTAGGTTTTTGTTCTTAGTTTTCTTTCATGTTTGTTTGTTTTTGTTTTTTTTTGTCTTGAATACTGAAATGTCTAAATGCTCTTTGTACTTTTCGTGGGTGCTTATTTTTCTCCAATAATTTATTATTTTTAAACCTAGAACAGCCTAGATATATACCACATTGGCCTTGTGACTTGTATTTAGCGAAGAGATAAAAAATAATAATACTAATAATAGAGCTATGGACATTTTTCTAAAGCATTAAGAATTAAAAAGAAATAGTTGTTCAGAATGCTTCAAAACATACGGGTTTTAAAAGACTTTCAGTTTTAGTATGAAACGTTGTGTTTATATCATCAGGACAAGCATTTAAGGATTGCATTTGTAAATCAATCTCTTTTCCTGCATTTTTGTGGTTATTCTTGTTCAGTTTCATCTGTTTTGGTCAGTGACTTGTTTCTTTCCTCTATACTGATCTATTCTCTTTGGTTTTCTTTTTATTGTACATTTTTTTTTTGTTTGTTTTATTTAAAATGTTCTTCTATTTATTGGATATAAAATGCTCTCCCTGCCTCAACATTGTTATCATAGATGTTTTAAGGGTTTCTATTGTTAATCTAAGTCCTCTGTAATATTTTAAGGGTGCTGATTTTCTTTATTTTTTTTATTATTATTTTAATCTTGGTGCTTACCCCTTGAAATGTCTTTCCTGTTTATATGAATTAAATCTCTCATAACTGACTCCTTGTCCTTTTAGATTGTAGAGCACAGAGGGTAGGATTCGACTAATCAGAAGTAAACACAAATGTTTTTACAACATGTTTTTTTCCCACCTAAGTTAGCAACAACATGACTTAAATGTGATCACTGTTATATATTTTGAACACCTGCTCACTATCCAGTTTAAATGTTTAAGAAAAAAAAGATTAAACCCAGGGGCCATGTTCATACGAGTTCTCATAAGATTAGACCTGTGCTCGCTGAATCTTTTTGCTTGTTTTTTGTACTAAGATGGTGACTTTGACTGATGTCAGTAATCCTGAGCCTAGATTAGCAGCTACATTGAAATGAATTCAGGTGATTCACCAATTTGAGTTAAGAACAATTTTTGATACCTATCTTACACATTTAGTGGTGCTTCTGTCCTGTTGTAAATGCTGTTCGTTTGAGGACACGTTTGCCACGCTGACTACAGCAGGCATAAACTTTCAATATACATGCTATAGCGATATTGGCTGCAGTGGGTTGTCATACGCCTGAACTAATGCTTATTATATGGAGAAAACTCAAATTGAACTGTAAATTGTGGCATTTTACTGGAACGAGTAACAGTGTGAAAGGGGATTTAACGCATTATTGTTTTAAAAAATATACTGTAATTTTTTACAGCTTTAGAGGCGATAGTGTGAAATGATTCATGTATTATCAGGAAAATGGTTTTGATTATGAAATAGATGGTGCTGAGTTCTTCTTGAGCTACTCTCAATTTTTTAAGAAATATTTTTCCTGTTGCAATATACACACACTTTCCTTTTTTTTCTTCATTATTTTATTTTTGTGGTTATTTAAAATCTGCACTGTTTTGAAATTCACACACGAAGCGAACTGAGCCAGACATGTCTTAAACACTTTGTGAATTCGTGTGTCATTGATATGATTACTCTGAATAATATTAAATGCTTTTGATAAACTTTGATCTGTGCCGTGTCTCTGTATTCATTCATTGGAAGTGTAAGGTTTCAAAAACATTATTCTAATGAACATTTGAGTCACAAACAAACGAAGCACAGCAATTACATCTGTTTAAGGAAGATTTTTAAGAAACAAAGGCATGCCATATCAAAATATTACTTGGAATCAATAATATTGAGATACCTGAGTGCAAAAATGGAGGCTCTAGACCTTTCCAGAGCTGAGATATTGAGATATTTATAATGGCATGAATGTTACGTAGGATGTCAATATCTCAGCTCTGGAAGGGTCTAGAGCCTCAATTTTTCCACGCAGCTCTAAGTCTCATGGCCCTCTATCAGAATCCAGAGTTTTGAGAAGATTGGAGACACTTAAATTTTTGCCCCCAGAAAAAAAAACGTAAGGGGTAACACTGTCATTTTTTTTTTTTTTCTGGTCGAAATTTTGAGTTTCGATATCTCAGCTCTGGAAGGGTCTACAGCCTCAATTTTTCCACGCAGCTCTAAGTCTCATGGCCCTCTATCAGAATCCAGAGTTTTGAGAAGATTGGAGACACTTAAATTTTTGCCCCCAGAAAAAAAAACGTAAGAGGTAACACTGTCATTTTTTTTTCTGGTCAAAATTTTGAGTTTCAATATCTCAGCTCTGGAGGGGTCTACAGCCTCAATTTTTGCACCCAGGTCCATGTCTCGTGGCCCTCTATCAGAATCCAGAGTTTTGAGAAGATTGGAGAAACTTAATTTTTCACCCCCCGAAAAAAAATGTAAGGGGTAACACTGTCATTTTTTTTCTGGTCAAAATTTTGATTTTCAATATCTTAGCTCTGGAAGGGTCTACAGCCTCAATTTTTGCACCCAGGTCCATGGCTGAATTCCAAACCGCATAATTCCATACTATTTAGTATGGGAAAAAGAGTAGGCGAGCAAAAAAGTATGAATGAATCCAAAAGAGTAGGCGAGAATTACCTGGGTGACGTAATAATTGTCGCGAGATTCGGACTTAAGTGCGTTCCAATATGCCTACTTTCCTACTATATAGTAGGCGAAAACAGTACGTGAAGGAAGCAGTACGTTCGAAACATCAGTTTTCATAAAAAGAGTAGGGGAGAAGTTCCCGGATGGCTTACTGCTTCCGCCCAGATTTTTGAGTGCTTTTCCATGGGTTCTCATGATACTCATCTATCCCAGGATGCCACGCGAGCGAGGATACGTTAATAGGCTTGTTTGAGATGAGCAAAATCTGCGCAGAATCGATCACCGGTGATCAGCGCGAGATGCATGCCGGTTAGAAATGTGTCCGAGAGCGTACCGCCTGGCTCTGATGTCATGCCGACGTATGTCAAAAAACTCTCGCGAGCGCAAGGCGCACCTGTCGGATTCTGCAGTCGCGCGCAGTTGCTCTCCGCCGACTGCGCTGATCAAAAGCATGATGGGAAACGACTTGCTGACGACACAGCTTAATGCTCATTGGTTTAAACAACCGTGATGTATTTTTTCTCTTTTAACATGTTTGATTTTAAAACTCTGATATCATGTTTGTGTAGCCTACATATTTGTTATGGGTGAATAAACTCTCTGACAGTGCCATTTGGGTCATGTGATGTCACATATGATATTTTTGTGCACATGATATTTTTATTAAAACAATATATAAAAACACATGTCTGTATTAAAGAAAAAAATATTGATAAACACATATTTGGAATGTAATTAAATAAACAAGTACTTTGGGTGTCTTGTTCATTATTTATTTTCATATAAAAGCAACAGAACTTAAAATTACATCCAGTTTATTAGCAACACGTGCACGTGCGTGAATCCCGTGAATCCCGCGATATCAGTCTTTGATCTCACAGGTGTCATATCCACTGCGAGAACCGAGATTTGTCCGGCTTGAATGCGCTTTTTTCACTCCTCCTCTAACTGCAGCCGCCTACTCTCGACTACATTGCAGGCGAGGCGAGGCGCATCTCAAACTAGCCTATAATCAACATCGCGGAGATCAGCGATGTTTAACAGTTTTCTCCAAAAGAGATCTTCGAGCAGCTGCCTGGCTCCTTTGTGCAAACATTACAAACGCAGAGGAAAACTGTTCTAGGATGTGCTGTCGAGTTACTGATGTTATGAAGTGTTAGTGCACCTGTCGCTCATATAATTTAAACTTATTACATGCAAGATCATGGAAAGATATACTATAGTTTATGTAACAATCATAATGACAAAACAGAAAATATAAAGATCATTGGTTTGTGTACTTCACAATATGACATAAAATTATATTTATACACAGGAAAAAGGAACAATAAAAAAGGCTAAATATCTTCATTATAGTTCTTCATAATACATAAAAAGTTGTTATATGTCTGAGTGATGAAACGAGGTAAATTCATTAAGAAAAAGGAAAACTTAAAGGAGAAACTTTTTGGGTATAAAATAAAGAAATTAACAACATAATCAAGAGATGACGATTTTGGGGTTTCTTAAAAAAAATATCGTTATAAGAATAACACCGTTGGTCACATTAGTAGCCTAGGGTTTATAATATAACAACTTAAATCAACCCAAATGTATTCACAAAATAAATGGGCAGCTGTTTCTTCAACAATACCACAACAAAATGAGCAAGTTTAATCAATATCAAGATATTTATCGATAGATGAATTAAACGTCGCGTTCATATATTTTATGGTGTTGCGCTTGAGATAACGCGTCGTAGGTCACATGATAACGTCAACATGGCAGATGACCGGTTCGCATTCATACTCAACGAGATTTGGCTATAAAGTACCTACTCTTTTAGCGCTCGATGAGTAAGTACTTATTGAAATTAAGTACCTACTCATTGAGTATGCGGTTTGGAATTCAGCCCATGTCTCTTGGCCCTCTATCAGAATCCAGAGTTTTGAGAAGATTGGAGAAACTTAGCAGGCATAAACTTTCAATATACATGCTATAGCGATATTGGCTGCAGTGGGTTGTCATACGCCTGAACTAATGCTTATTATATGGAGAAAACTCAAATTGAACTGTAAATTGTGGCATTTTACTGGAACGAGTAACAGTGTGAAAGGGGATTTAACGCATTATTGTTTTAAAAAATATACTGTAATTTTTTACAGCTTTAGAGGCGATAGTGTGAAATGATTCATGTATTATCAGGAAAATGGTTTTGATTATGAAATAGATGGTGCTGAGTTCTTCTTGAGCTACTCTCAATTTTTTAAGAAATATTTTTCCTGTTGCAATATACACACACTTTCCTTTTTTTTCTTCATTATTTTATTTTTGTGGTTATTTAAAATCTGCACTGTTTTGAAATTCACACACGAAGCGAACTGAGCCAGACATGTCTTAAACACTTTGTGAATTCGTGTGTCATTGATATGATTACTCTGAATAATATTAAATGCTTTTGATAAACTTTGATCTGTGCCGTGTCTCTGTATTCATTCATTGGAAGTGTAAGGTTTCAAAAACATTATTCTAATTAAAATTTGAGTCACAAACAAACGAAGCACAGCAATTACATCTGTTTAAGGAAGATTTTTAAGAAACAAAGGCATGCCATATCAAAATATTACTTGGAATCAATAATATTGAGATACCTGAGTGCAAAAATGGAGGCTCTAGACCCTTCCAGAGCTGAGATATTGAGATATTTATAATGGCATGAATGTTACGTAGGATGTCAATATCTACTATCTAGCTCTGGAAGGGTCTAGAGCCTCAATTTTTCCACGCAGCTCTAAGTCTCGTGGCCCTCTATCAGAATCCAGAGTTTTGAGAAGATTGGAGAAACTTCATTTTTCACCCCCCGAAAAAAAATGTAAGGGGTAACACTGTCATTTTTTTTCCTGGTCAAAATTTTGAGTTTCAATATCTCAGCTCTGGAAGGATCTACAGCCTCAATTTTTGCACCCAGGTCCATGTCTCGTGGCCCTCTATCAGAATCCAGAGTTTTGAGAAGATTGGAGAAACTTAATTTTTAACCCCCCGAAAAAAAACGTAAGGGGTAACACTGTCATTTTTTTTCTGGTCAAAATTTTGAGTTTCAATATCTCAGCTCTGGAAGGGTCTACAGCCTCAATTTTTGCACCCAGGTCCATGTCTCGTGGCCCTCTATCAGAATCCAGAGTTTTGAGAAAATTGGAGAAACTTAATTTTTCACCCCCCGAAAAAAAATGTAAGGGGTAACACTGTAATTTTTTTTCTGGTCAAAATTTTGATTTTCAATATCTCAGCTCTGGAAGGGTCTACAGCCTCAATTTTTGCACCCAGGTCCATGTCTCGTGGCCCTCTATCAGAATCCAGAGTTTTGAGAAGATTGGAGAAACTTAATTTTTCACCCCCCGAAAAAAAATATAAGGGGTAACACTGTTAATTTTTTTCTGGTCAAAATTTTGAGTTTCAATATCTCAGCTCTGGAAGGGTCTACAGCCTCAATTTTTGCACCCAGGTCCATGTCTCGTGGCCCTCTATCAGAATCCAGAGTTTTGAGAAGATTGGAGAAACTTAATTTTTCACCCCGCGAAAAAAAATGTAAGGGGTAACACTGTCATTTTTTTTCCTGGTCAAAATTTTGAGTTTCAATATCTCAGCTCTGGAAGGATCTACAGCCTCAATTTTTGCACCCAGGTCCATGTCTCGTGGCCCTCTATCAGAATCCAGAGTTTTGAGAAGATTGGAGAAACTTAATTTTTCACCACCCCGAAAAAAAATGTAAGGGGTAACACTGTCATTTTTTTTTCTGGTCAAAATTTTGAGTTTCAATATCTCAGCTCTGGAAGGATCTACAGCCTCAATTTTTGCACCCAGGTCCATGTCTCGTGGCCCTCTATCAGAATCCAGAGTTTTGAGAAGATTGGAGAAACTTAATTTTTCACCACCCCGAAAAAAAATGTAAGGGGTAACACTGTCATTTTTTTTCCTGGTCAAAATTTTGAGTTTCAATGTCTCAGCTCTGGAAGGGTCTACAGCCTCAATTTTTGCGCGCTGGTTGAAGTCTCGTGGCCCTCTGTCAGAATCCAGAGTTTCAAGAAGATCGGAGGGGGTCAAAATTTCGGCCAAAAAAAAAAATGACAGTGTTACATATGTTTTTTTTTCAGGTCCAAATTTTGACATCCGATATCTCGGCTCTGGAAGGGTCTAGAGCCTCCATTTTTGCGCGCTGGTCGAAGTTTTGTAGCTCTCTGTCAGAATCCAGAGTTTCAAGAAGATTGGAGGGGGTCAAAATTTCGGCCAAAAACGACAGTGTTACCCCTTATGTTTTTTTTTCAGGTCAAAACTTTGACATCCGATATCTCGGCTCTGGAAGGGACTAGAGCCTCCATTTTTGCGCGCTGGTCGAAGTCTCGTGGCCCTCTGTCAGAATCCAGAGTTTCAAGAAGATCGGAGGGGGTCAAAATTTCGGCCAAAAACGACAGTGTTACCCCTTATGTTTTTTTTTTCAGGTCAAAACTTTGACATCCGATATCTCGGCTCTGGACGGGTCTAGAGCCTCCATTTGTGCGCGCTGGTCGAAGTCTCGTGGCCCTCTGTCAGAATCCAGAGTTTCAAGAAGATCGGAGGGGGTCAAAATTTCGGCCAAAAAAAAAATGACAGTGTTACCCCTTATGTTTTTTTTTCAGGTCCAAATTTTGACCTTCGATATCTCGGCTCTGGAAGGGTCTAGAGCCTCCATTTTTGCGCGTTGGTCGAAGTCTCGTGGCCCTCTGTCAGAGTCCAGAGTTTCAAGAAGATCGGAGGGGGTCAAAATTTCGGCCAAAAAAAAATGACAGTGTTACCCCTTATGTTTTTTTTCAGGTCCAAATTTTGACCTTCGATATCTCGGCTCTGGAAGGGTCTAGAGCCTGATTTTTTGCGCGTTGGTCGAAGTCTCGTTGCCCTCTGTAAGAATCCAGAGTTTCAAGAAGATCGGAGGGGGTCAAAATTTCGGCCAAAAACGACAGTGTTACCCCTTATGTTTTTTTTTCAGGTCAAAACTTTGACATCCGATATCTCGGCTCTGGAAGGGTCTAGAGCCTCCATTTTTGCGCGCTGGTCGAAGTCTCGTGGCCCTCTGTCAGAATCCAGAGTTTCAAGAAGATCGGAGGGGGTCAAAATTTCAGCCAAAAATGACAGTGTTACCCCTTATGTTTTTTTTTCGGGTCAAAACTTTGACATCCGATATCTCGGCTCTGGAAGGGTCTAGAGCCTCCATTTTTGCGCGCTGGTCGAAGTCTCGTGGCCCTCTGTCAGAATCCAGAGTTTCAAGAAGATCGGAGGGGGTCAAAATTTCGGCCAAAAACGACAGTGTTACCCCTTATGTTTTTTTTTTTCGGGTCAAAACTTTGACATCCGATATCTCGGCTCTGGAAGGGTCTAGAGCCTCCATTTTTGCGCGCTGGTCGAAGTCTCGTGGCCCTCTGTCAGAATCCAGAGTTTCAAGAAGATCGGAGGGGGTCAAAATTTCGGCCAAAAACGACAGTGTTACCCCTTATGTTTCTTTTTTTCGGGTCAAAACTTTGACATCCGATATCTCGGCTCTGGAAGGGTCTAGAGCCTCCATTTTTGCGCGCTGGTCGAAGTCTCGTGGCCCTCTGTCAGAATCCAGAGTTTCAAGAAGATCGGAGGGGGTCAAAATTTCGGCCAAAAACGACAGTGTTACCCCTTACGTTTTTTTTTTTCAGGTCAAAACTTTGACATCCGATATCTCGGCTCTGGAAGGGTCTAGAGCCTCCATTTTTGCGCGCTGGTCGAAGTTTTGTAGCTCTCTGTCAGAATCCAGAGTTTCAAGAAGATCGGAGGGGGTCAAAATTTCGGCCAAAAACGACAGTGTTACCCCTTATGTTTTTTTTTCAGGTCAAAACTTTGACATCCGATATCTCGGCTCTGGAAGGGTCTAGAGCCTCCATTTTTGCGCGCTGGTCGAAGTCTCGTGGCCCTCTGTCAGAATCCAGAGTTTCAAGAAGATCGGAGGGGGTCAAAATTTCGGCCAAAAACGACAGTGTTACCCCTTATGTTTTTTTTCAGGTCAAAACTTTGACATCCGATATCTCGGCTCTGGACGGGTCTAGAGCCTCCATTTTTGCGCGCTGGTCGAAGTCTCGTGGCCCTCTGTCAGAATCCAGAGTTTCAAGAAGATCGGAGGGGGTCAAAATTTCGGCCAAAAAAAAAATGACAGTGTTACCCCTTATGTTTTTTTTCAGGTCCAAATTTTGACCTTCGATATCTCGGCTCTGGAAGGGTCTAGAGCCTCCATTTTTTGTGCGCTGGTCGAAGTCTCGTGGCCCTCTGTCAGAATCCAGAGTTTCAAGAAGATCGGAGGGGGTCAAAATTTCGGCCAAAAAAAAATGTCAGTGTTACCCCTTATGTTTTTTTTTCAGGTCCAAATTTTGACCTTCGATATCTCGGCTCTGGAATGGTCTAGAGCCTCCATTTT
Organism: Cyprinella venusta; assembly: GCA_038021265.1. NCBI lineage: Eukaryota > Metazoa > Chordata > Actinopteri > Cypriniformes > Leuciscidae > Cyprinella > Cyprinella venusta. Next base: position 50,902,117 of record CM075864.1, read on the forward strand.
TGCGCGTTGGTCGAAGTCTCGTGGCCCTCTGTCAGAGTCCAGAGTTTCAAGAAGATCGGAGGGGGTCAAAATTTCGGCCAAAAAAAAAATGACAGTGTTACCCCTTATGTTTTTTTTCAGGTCCAAATTTTGACCTTCGATATCACGGCTCTGGAAGGGTCTAGAGCTTGATTTTTTGCGCGTTGGTCGAAGTCTCGTTGCCCTCTGTAAGAATCCAGAGTTTCAAGAAGATCGGAGGGGGTCAAAATTTCGGCCAAAAACGACAGTGTTACCCCTTATGTTTTTTTTTTCAGGTCAAAACTTTGACATCCGATATCTCGGCTCTGGAAGGGTCTAGAGCCTCCATTTTTGCGCGCTGGTCGAAGTCTCTTGGCCCTCTGTCAGAATCCAGAGTTTCAAGAAGATCGGAGGGGGTCAAAATTTCGGCCAAAAACGACAGTGTTACCCCTTATGTTTTTTTTTCAGGTCAAAACTTTGACATCCGATATCTCGGCTCTGGAAGGGTCTAGAGCCTCCATTTTTGCGCGCTGGTCGAAGTCTCGTGGCCCTCTGTCAGAATCCAGAGTTTCAAAAAGATCGGAGGGGGTCAAAATTTCGGCCAAAAACGACAGTGTTACCCCTTATGTTTTTTTTTTCGGGTCAAAACTTTGACATCCGATATCTCGGCTCTGGAAGGGTCTAGAGCCTCCATTTTTGCGCGCTGGTCGAAGTCTCGTGGCCCTCTGTCAGAATCCAGAGTTTCAAGAAGATCGGAGGGGGTCAAAATTTCGGCCAAAAACGACAGTGTTACCCCTTATGTTTTTTTTTTCAGGTCAAAACTTTGACATCCGATATCTTGGCTCTGGAAGGGTCTAGAGCCTTCATTTTTGCGCGCTGGTCGAAGTCTCGTGGCCCTCTGTCAGAATCCAGAGTTTCAAGAAGATCGGAGGGGGTCAAAATTTCGGCCAAAAAAAAAATGTCAGTGTTACCCCTTATGTTTTTTTTTCAGGTCCAAATTTTGACCTTCGATATCTCGGCTCTGGAAGGGTCTAGAGCCTCCATTTTTGCGCGTTGGTCGAAGTCTCGTGGCCCTCTGTCAGAGTCCAGAGTTTCAAGAAGATCGGAGGGGGTCAAAATTTCGGCCAAAAACGACAGTGTTACCCCTTATGTTTTTTTTCAGGTCAAAACTTTGACATCCGATATCTCGGCTCTGGACGGGTCTAGAGCCTCCATTTTTGCGCGCTGGTCGAAGTCTCGTGGCCCTCTGTCAGAATCCAGAGTTTCAAGAAGATCGGAGGGGGTCAAAATTTCGGCCAAAAAAAAAATGACAGTGTTACCCCTTATGTTTTTTTTCAGGTCCAAATTTTGACCTTCGATATCTCGGCTCTGGAAGGGTCTAGAGCCTCCATTTTTTGTGCGCTGGTCGAAGTCTCGTGGCCCTCTGTCAGAATCCAGAGTTTCAAGAAGATCGGAGGGGGTCAAAATTTCGGCCAAAAAAAAATGTCAGTGTTACCCCTTATGTTTTTTTTTCAGGTCCAAATTTTGACCTTCGATATCTCGGCTCTGGAAGGGTCTAGAGCCTCCATTTTTTGCGCGTTGGTCGAAGTCTCGTGGCCCTCTGTCAGAGTCCAGAGTTTCAAGAAGATCGGAGGGGGTCAAAATTTCGGCCAAAAAAAAAATGACAGTGTTACCCCTTATGTTTTTTTTCAGGTCCAAATTTTGACCTTCGATATCACGGCTCTGGAAGGGTCTAGAGCTTGATTTTTTGCGCGTTGGTCGAAGTCTCGTTGCCCTCTGTAAGAATCCAGAGTTTCAAGAAGATCGGAGGGGGTCAAAATTTCGGCCAAAAACGACAGTGTTACCCCTTATGTTTTTTTTTTCAGGTCAAAACTTTGACATCCGATATCTCGGCTCTGGAAGGGTCTAGAGCCTCCATTTTTGCGCGCTGGTCGAAGTCTCTTGGCCCTCTGTCAGAATCCAGAGTTTCAAGAAGATCGGAGGGGGTCAAAATTTCGGCCAAAAACGACAGTGTTACCCCTTATGTTTTTTTTTCAGGTCAAAACTTTGACATCCGATATCTCGGCTCTGGAAGGGTCTAGAGCCTCCATTTTTGCGCGCTGGTCGAAGTCTCGTGGCCCTCTGTCAGAATCCAGAGTTTCAAAAAGATCGGAGGGGGTCAAAATTTCGGCCAAAAACGACAGTGTTACCCCTTATGTTTTTTTTTTCGGGTCAAAACTTTGACATCCGATATCTCGGCTCTGGAAGGGTCTAGAGCCTCCATTTTTGCGCGCTGGTCGAAGTCTCGTGGCCCTCTGTCAGAATCCAGAGTTTCAAGAAGATCGGAGGGGGTCAAAATTTCGGCCAAAAACGACAGTGTTACCCCTTATGTTTTTTTTTTCAGGTCAAAACTTTGACATCCGATATCTTGGCTCTGGAAGGGTCTAGAGCCTTCATTTTTGCGCGCTGGTCGAAGTCTCGTGGCCCTCTGTCAGAATCCAGAGTTTCAAGAAGATCGGAGGGGGTCAAAATTTCGGCCAAAAAAAAAATGTCAGTGTTACCCCTTATGTTTTTTTTTCAGGTCCAAATTTTGACCTTCGATATCTCGGCTCTGGAAGGGTCTAGAGCCTCCATTTTTGCGCGTTGGTCGAAGTCTCGTGGCCCTCTGTCAGAGTCCAGAGTTTCAAGAAGATCGGAGGGGGTCAAAATTTCGGCCAAAAAAAAATGACAGTGTTACCCCTTATGTTTTTTTTCAGGTCCAAATTTTGACCTTCGATATCTCGGCTCTGGAAGGGTCTAGAGCCTGATTTTTTGCGCGTTGGTCGAAGTCTCGTTGCCCTCTGTAAGAATCCAGAGTTTCAAGAAGATCGGAGGGGGTCAAAATTTCAGCCAAAAATGACAGTGTTACCCCTTATGTTTTTTTTTTCGGGGCAAAACTTTGACATCCGATATCTCGGCTCTGGAAGGGTCTAGAGCCTCCATTTTTGCACGCTGGTCGAAGTCTCGTGGCCCTCTGTCAGAATCCAGAGTTTCAAGAAGATCGGAGGGGGTCAAAATTTCGGCCAAAAACGACAGTGTTACCCCTTACATTTTTTTCTCAGGTCAAAACTTTGACATCCGATATCTCAGCTCTGGAAGGGTCTAGAGCCTCCATTTTTGCGCGCTGGTCGAAGTTTTGTAGCTCTCTGTCAGAATCCAGAGTTTCAAGAAGATCGGAGGGGGTCAAAATTTCGGCCAAAAACGACAGTGTTACCCCTTATGTTTTTTTTTCAGGTCAAAACTTTGACATCCGATATCTTGGCTCTGGAAGGGTCTAGAGCCTCCATTTTTGCGCGCTGGTCGAAGTCTCGTGGCCCTCTGTCAGAATCCAGAGTTTCAAGAAGATCGGAGGGGGTCAAAATTTCGGCCAAAAACGACAGTGTTACCCCTTATGTTTTTTTTTCAGGTCAAAACTTTGACATCCGATATCTCGGCTCTGGAAGGGTCTAGAGCCTCCATTTTTTGTGCGCTGGTCGAAGTCTCGTGGCCCTCTGTCAGAGTCCAGAGTTTCAAGAAGATCGGAGGGGGTCCAAATTTCGGCCAAAAAAAAAAAAATGACAGTGTTACCCCTTATGTTTTTTTTTTCAGGTCCAAATTTTGACCTTCGATATCTCGGCTCTGGAAGGGTCTAGAGCCTCAATTTTTGCGCGTTGGTCGAAGTCTCGTGGCCCTCTGTCAGAATCCAGAGTTTCAAGAAGATCGGAGGGGGTCAAAATTTCGGCCAAAAAAAAAAATGACAGTGTTACCCCTTATGTTTTTTTTTCAGGTCCAAATTTTGACCTTCGATATCTCGGCTCTGGAAGGGTCTAGAGCCTCCATTTTTGCGCGTTGGTCGAAGTCTCGTGGCCCTCTGTCAGAATCCAGAGTTTCAAGAAGATCGGAGGGGGTCAAAATTTCGGCCAAAAACGACAGTGTTACCCCTTATGTTTTTTTTTCAGGTCAAAACTTTGACATCCGATATCTCGGCTCTGGAAGGGTCTAGAGCCTCCATTTTTGCGCGCTGGTCGAAGTCTCTTGGCCCTCTGTCAGAATCCAGAGTTTCAAGAAGATTGGAGGGGGTCAAAATTTCAGCCAAAAACGACAGTGTTACGCCTTATGTTTTTTTTTTCAGGTCAAAACTTTGACATCCGATATCTCGGCTCTGGAAGGGTCTAGAGCCTCCATTTTTGCGCGCTGGTCGAAGTCTCGTGGCCCTCTGTCAGAATCCAGAGTTTCAAGAAGATCGGAGGGGGTCAAAATTTCAGCCAAAAATGACAGTGTTACCCCTTATGGTTTTTTTTTCGGGTCAAAACTTTGACATCCGATATCTCGGCTCTGGAAGGGTCTAGAGCCTCCATTTTTGCGCGCTGGTCGAAGTCTCGTGGCCCTCTGTCAGAATCCAGAGTTTCAAGAAGATCGAAGGGGGTCAAAATTTCGGCCAAAAACGACAGTGTTATGTTTTTATGTTTTTTGTGTTATGTTCTTATGTTTTTTTTTTTCGGGTCAAAACTTTGACATCCGATATCTCGGCTCTGGAAGGGTCTAGAGCCTCCATTTTTGCGCGCTGGTCGAAGTCTCGTGGCCCTCTGTCAGAATCCAGAGTTTCAAGAAGATCGGAGGGGGTCAAAATTTCGGCCAAAAACAACAGTGTTACCCCTTATGTTTTTTTTTCGGGTCAAAACTTTGACGTCCGATATCTCGGCTCTGGAAGGGTCTAGAGCCTCCATTTTTGCGCGTTGGTCGAAGTCTCGTGGCCCTCTGTCAGAATCCAGAGTTTCAAGAAGATCGGAGGGGGTCAAAATTTCGGCCAAAAACGACAGTGTTACCCCTTACGTTTTTTTTTCAGGTCAAAACTTTGACATCCGATATCTCGGCTCTGGAAGGGTCTAGAGCCTCCATTTTTGCGCGCTGGTCGAAGTTTTGTAGCTCTCTGTCAGAATCCAGAGTTTCAAGAAGATCGGAGGGGGTCAAAATTTCGGCCAAAAACGACAGTGTTACCCCTTATGTTTTTTTTTCAGGTCAAAACTTTGACATCCGATATCTCGGCTCTGGAAGGGTCTAGAGCCTCCATTTTTGCGCGCTGGTCGAAGTCTCGTGGCCCTCTGTCAGAATCCAGAGTTTCAAGAAGATCGGAGGGGGTCAAAATTTCGGCCAAAAACGACAGTGTTACCCCTTATGTTTTTTTTCAGGTCAAAACTTTGACATCCGATATCTCGGCTCTGGAAGGGTCTAGAGCCTCCATTTTTGCGCGCTGGTCGAAGTCTCGTTGCCCTCTGTCAGAATCCAGAGTTTCAAGAAGATCGGAGGGGGTCAAAATTTCAGCCAAAAATGACAGTGTTACCCCTTATGTTTTTTTTTCGGGTCAAAACTTTGACATCCGATATCTCGGCTCTGGAAGGGTCTAGAGCCTCCATTTTTGCGCGCTGGTCGAAGTCTCGTGGCCCTCTGTCAGAATCCAGAGTTTCAAGAAGATCGGAGGGGGTCAAAATTTCGGCCAAAAACAACAGTGTTACCCCTTATGTTTTTTTTTTCGGGTCAAAACTTTGACGTCCGATATCTCGGCTCTGGAAGGGTCTAGAGCCTCCATTTTTGCGCGTTGGTCGAAGTCTCGTGGCCCTCTGTCAGAATCCAGAGTTTCAAGAAGATCGGAGGGGGTCAAAATTTCGGCCAAAAACGACAGTGTTACCCCTTATGTTTTTTTTTTCAGGTCAAAACTTTGACATCCGATATCTCGGCTCTGGAAGGGTCTAGAGCCTCCATTTTTGCGCGCTGGTCGAAGTTTTGTAGCTCTCTGTCAGAATCCAGAGTTTCAAGAAGATCGGAGGGGGTCAAAATTTCGGCCAAAAACGACAGTGTTACCCCTTATGTTTTTTTTTCAGGTCAAAACTTTGACATCCGATATCTCGGCTCTGGAAGGGTCTAGAGCCTCCATTTTTGCGCGCTGGTCGAAGTCTCGAAGCCCTCTGTCAGAATCCAGAGTTTCAAGTAGATCGGAGGGGGTCAAAATTTCGGCCAAAAACGACAGTGTTACCCCTTATGTTTTTTTCAGGTCAAAACTTTGACATTCGATATCTCTGCTCTGGAAGGGTCTAGAGGCTCCATTTTTGCGCGCTGGTCGAAGTCTCGTGGCCCTCTGTCAGAATCCAGAGTTTCAAGAAGATCGGAGGGGGTCAAAATTTCGGCCAAAAACGACAGTGTTACCCCTTATGTTTTTTTTTTTCAGGTCAAAACTTTGACATCCGATATCTCGGCTCTGGAAGGGTCTAGAGCCTCCATTTTTGCGCGCTGGTCGAAGTCTCGTGGCCCTCTGTCAGAATCCAGAGTTTCAAGAAGATCGGAGGGGGTCAAAATTTCGGCCAAAAACGACAGTGTTACCCCTTATGTTTTTTTTTTCAGGTCAAAACTTTGACATCCGATATCTCGGCTCTGGAAGGGTCTAGAGCCTCCATTTTTGCGCGCTGGTCGAAGTCTCATGGCCCTCTGTCAGAATCCAGAGTTTCAAGAAGATCGGAGGGGGTCAAAATTTCGGCCAAAAACGACAGTGTTACCCCTTATGTTTTTTTTTCGGGTCAAAACTTTGACATCCGATATCTCGGCTCTGGAAGGGTCTAGAGCCTCCATTTTTGCGCGCTGGTCGAAGTCTCGTGGCCCTCTGTCAGAATCCAGAGTTTCAAGAAGATCGGAGGGGGTCAAAATTTCGGCCAAAAACGACAGTGTTACCCCTTATGTTTTTTTTTCAGGTCAAAACTTTGACATCTGATATCTCGGCTCTGGAAGGGTCTAGAGCCTCCATTTTTGCGCGCTGGTCGAAGTCTCGTGGCCCTCTGTCAGAATCCAGAGCTTCAAGAAGATCGGAGGGGGTCAAAATTTCGTCCAAAAACGACAGTGTTACCCCTTATGTTTTTTTTCAGGTCAAAACTTTGACATCCGATATCTCGGCTCTGGAAGGGTCTAGAGCCTCCATTTTTGCGCGCTGGTCGAAGTCTCGAAGCCCTCTGTCAGAATCCAGAGTTTCAAGAAGATCGGAGGGGGTCAAAATTTCGGCCAAAAACGACAGTGTTACCCCTTATGTTTTTTTTTTCGGGTCAAAATTTTGACATCCGATATCTCGGCTCTGGAAGGGTCTAGAGCCTCCATTTTTGCGCGCTGGTCGAAGTCTCGTGGCCCTCTGTCAGAATCCAGAGTTTCAAGAAGATCGGAGGGGGTCAAAATTTCGTCCAAAAACGACAGTGTTACCCCTTATGTTTTTTTTTCAGGTCAAAACTTTGACATCCGATATCTCGGCTCTGGAAGGGTCTAGAGCCTCCATTTTTGCGTGCTGGTCGAAGTCTCGAAGCCCTCTGTCAGAATCCAGAGTTTCAAGAAGATCGGAGGGGGTCAAAATTTCGGCCAAAAACGACAGTGTTACCCCTTATGTTTTTTTTTCGGGTCAAAACTTTGACATCCGATATCTCGGCTCTGGAAGAGTCTAGAGCCTCCATTTTTGCGCGCTGGTCGAAGTCTCGTGGCCCTCTGTCAGAATCCAGAGTTTCAAGAAGATCGGAGGGGGTCAAAATTTCGGCCAAAAACGACAGTGTTACCCCTTATGTTTTTTTTTCAGGTCAAAACTTTGACATCCGATATCTCGGCTCTGGAAGGGTCTAGAGCCTCCATTTTTGCGCGCTGGTCGAAGTCTCGTGGCCCTCTGTCAGAATCCAGAGTTTCAAGAAGATCGGAGGGGGTCAAAATTTCGGCCAAAAACGACAGTGTTACCCCTTATGTTTTTTTTTTTCGGGTCAAAACTTTGACATCCGATATCTCGGCTCTGGAAGGGTCTAGAGCCTCCATTTTTGCGCGCTGGTCGAAGTCTCGTGGCCCTCTGTCAGAATCCAGAGTTTCAAGAAGATCGGAGGGGGTAAAAATTTCGGCCAAAAACGACAGTGTTACCCCTTGTGTTTTTTTTTTCAGGGCAAAACTTTGACATCCGATATCTCGGCTCTGGAAGGGTCTAGAGCCTCCATTTTTGCGTGCTGGTCGAAGTCTCGTGGCCCTCTGTCAGAATCCAGAGTTTCAAGAAGATCGGAGGGGGTCAAAATTTCGGCCAAAAACGACAGTGTTACCCCTTATGTTTTTTTTTCAGGTCAAAACTTTGACATCCGATATCTCGGCTCTGGAAGGGTCTAGAGCCTCCATTTTTGCGCGCTGGTCGAAGTCTCGTGGCCCTCTGTCAGAATCCAGAGTTTCAAGAAGATCGGAGGGGGTCAAAATTTCGGCCAAAAACGACAGTGTTACCCCTTATGTTTTTTTTTCAGGTCAAAACTTTGACATCCGATATCTCGGCTCTGGAAGGGTCTAGAGCCTCCATTTTTGCGCGCTGGTCGAAGTCTCGTGGCCCTCTGTCAGAATCCAGAGTTTCAAGAAGATCGGAGGGGGTCAAAATTTCGGCCAAAAACGACAGTGTTACCCCTTATGTTTTTTTTTTCAGGTCAAAACTTTGACATCCGATATCTCGGCTCTGGAAGGGTCTAGAGCCTCCATTTTTGCGCGCTGGTCGAAGTCTCGTGGCCCTCTGTCAGAATCCAGAGTTTTGAAGAAGATCGGAGGGGGTCAAAATTTCGGCCAAAAACGACAGTGTTACCCCTTATGTTTTTTTTTCAGGTCAAAACTTTGACATCCGATATCTCGGCTCTGGAAGGGTCTAGAGCCTCCATTTTTGCGCGTTGGTCGAAGTCTCGTGGCCCTCTGTCAGAATCCAGAGTTTCAAGAAGATCGGAGGGGGTCAAAATTTCGGCCAAAAACGACAGTGTTACCCCTTATGTTTTTTTTTCAGGTCAAAACTTTGACATCCGATATCTCGGCTCTGGAAGGGTCTAGAGCCTCCATTTTTGCGCGCTGGTCGAAGTCTCGTGGCCCTCTGTCAGAATCCAGAGTTTCAAGAAGATCGGAGGGGGTCAAAATTTCGGCCAAAAACGACAGTGTTACCCCTTATGTTTTTTTTTTCAGGTCAAAACTTTGACATCCGATATCTCGGCTCTGGAAGGGTCTAGAGCCTCCATTTTTGCGCGCTGGTCGAAGTCTCGTGGTCCTCTGTCAGAATCCAGAGTTTCAAGAAGATCGGAGGGGGTCAAAATTTCGGCCAAAAACGACAGTGTTACCCCTCATGTTTTTTTTTTCGGGTCAAAACTTTGACATCCGATATCTCGGCTCTGGAAGGGTCTAGAGCCTCCATTTTTGCGCGCTGGTCGAAGTCTCGTGGCCCTCTGTCAGAATCCAGAGTTTCAAGAAGATCGGAGGGGGTCAAAATTTCGGCCAAAAACGACAGTGTTACCCCTTATGTTTTTTTTTTCAGGTCAAAACTTTGACATCCGATATCTCGGCTCTGGAAGGGTCTAGAGCCTCCATTTTTGTGCGCTGGTCGAAGTCTCGTGGCCCTCTGTCAGAATCCAAAGTTTCAAGAAGATCGGAGGGGGTCAAAATTTCGGCCAAAAACGACAGTGTTACCCCTTATGTTTTTTTTCAGGTCAAAACTTTGACATCCGATATCTCGGCTCTGGAAGGGTCTAGAGCCTCCATTTTTGCGCGCTGGTCGAAGTCTCGAAGCCCTCTGTCAGAATCCAGAGTTTCAAGAAGATCGGAGGGGGTCAAAATTTCGGCCAAAAACGACAGTGTTACCCCTTATGTTTTTTTTTCAGGTCAAAACTTTGACATCCGATATCTCGGCTCTGGAAGGGTCTAGAGCCTCCATTTTTGCGCGCTGGTCGAAGTCTCGTGGCCCTCTGTCAGAATCCAAAGTTTCAAGAAGATCGGAGGGGGTCAAAATTTCGGCCAAAAACGACAGTGTTACCCCTTATGTTTTTTTTTCAGGTCAAAACTTTGACATCCGATATCTCGGCTCTGGAAGGGTCTAGAGCCTCCATTTTTGCGCGCTGGTCGAAGTCTCGAAGCCCTCTGTCAGAATCCAGAGTTTCAAGAAGATCGGAGGGGGTCAAAATTTCGGCCAAAAACGACAGTGTTACCCCTTATGTTTTTTTTTCGGGTCAAAACTTTGACATCCGATATCTCGGCTCTGGAAGGGTCTAGAGCCTCCATTTTTGCGCGCTGGTCGAAGTCTCGTGGCCCTCTGTCAGAATCCAGAGTTTCAAGAAGATCGGAGGGGGTCAAAATTTCGGCCAAAAACGACAGTGTTACCCCTTATGTTTTTTTTTTCAGGTCAAAACTTTGACATCCGATATCTCGGCTCTGGAAGGGTCTAGAGCCTCCATTTTTGTGCGCTGGTCGAAGTCTCGTGGCCCTCTGTCAGAATCCAAAGTTTCAAGAAGATCGGAGGGGGTCAAAATTTCGGCCAAAAACGACAGTGTTACCCCTTATGTTTTTTTTTCAGGTCAAAACTTTGACATCCGATATCTCGGCTCTGGAAGGGTCTAGAGCCTCCATTTTTGTGCGCTGGTCGAAGTCTCGAAGCCCTCTGTCAGAATCCAGAGTTTCAAGAAGATCGGAGGGGGTCAAAATTTCGGCCAAAAACGACAGTGTTACCCCTTATGTTTTTTTTTTCAGGTCAAAACTTTGACATCCGATATCTCGGCTCTGGAAGGGTCTAGAGCCTCCATTTTTGCGCGCTGGTCGAAGTCTCGTGGCCCTCTGTCAGAATCCAGAGTTTCAAGAAGATCGGAGGGGGTCAAAATTTCGGCCAAAAACGACAGTGTTACCCCTTATGTTTTTTTTTTCAGGTCAAAACTTTGACATCCGATATCTCGGCTCTGGAAGGGTCTAGAGCCTCCATTTTTGCGCGCTGGTCGAAGTCTCGTGGCCCTCTGTCAGAATCCAGAGTTTCAAGAAGATCGGAGGGGGTCAAAATATCGGCCAAAAACGACAGTGTTACCCCTTATGTTTTTTTTTCAGGTCAAAACTTTGACATCCGATATCTCGGCTCTGGAAGGGTCTAGAGCCTCCATTTTTGCGCGCTGGTCGAAGTCTCGTGGCCCTCTGTCAGAATCCAGAGTTTCAAGAAGATCGGAGGGGGTCAAAATTTCGGCCAAAAACGACAGTGTTACCCCTTATGTTTTTTTTCGGGTCAAAACTTTGACATCCGATATCTCGGCTCTGGAAGGGTCTAGAGCCTCCATTTTTGCGCGCTGGTCGAAGTCTCGTGGCCCTCTGTCAGAATCCAGAGTTTCAAGAAGATCGGAGGGGGTCAAAATTTCGGCCAAAAACGACAGTGTTACCCCTTATGTTTTTTTTTCAGGTCAAAACTTTGACATCCGATATCTCGGCTCTGGAAGGGTCTAGAGCCTCCATTTTTGCGTGCTGGTCGAAGTCTCGAAGCCCTCTGTCAGAATCCAGAGTTTCAAGAAGATCGGAGGGGGTCAAAATTTCGGCCAAAAACGACAGTGTTACCCCTTGTGTTTTTTTTTTCAGGGCAAAACTTTGACATCCGATATCTCGGCTCTGGAAGGGTCTAGAGCCTCTATTTTTGCGCGCTGGTCGAAGTCTCGTGGCCCTCTGTCAGAATCCAGAGTTTCAAGAAGATCGGAGGGGGTCAAAATTTCGGCCAAAAACGACAGTGTTACCCCTTATGTTTTTTTTTTTTCAGGTCAAAACTTTGACATCCGATATCTCGGCTCTGGAAGGGTCTAGAGCCTCCATTTTTGTGCGCTGGTCGAAGTCTCGTGGCCCTCTGTCAGAATCCAAAGTTTCAAGAAGATCGGAGGGGGTCAAAATTTCGGCCAAAAACGACAGTGTTACCCCTTATGTTTTTTTTTCAGGTCAAAACTTTGACATCCGATATCTCGGCTCTGGAAGGGTCTAGAGCCTCTATTTTTGTGCGCTGGTCGAAGTCTCGAAGCCCTCTGTCAGAATCCAGAGTTTCAAGAAGATCGGAGGGGGTCAAAATTTCGGCCAAAAACGACAGTGTTACCCCTTATGTTTTTTTTTTCAGGTCAAAACTTTGACATCCGATATCTCGGCTCTGGAAGGGTCTAGAGCCTCCATTTTTGCGCGCTGGTCGAAGTCTCGTGGCCCTCTGTCAGAATCCAGAGTTTCAAGAAGATCGGAGGGGGTCAAAATTTTGGCCAAAAACGACAGTGTTACCCCTTATGTTTTTTTTTCAGGTCAAAACTTTGACATCCGATATCTCGGCTCTGGAAGGGTCTAGAGCCTCCATTTTTGCGCGCTGGTCGAAGTCTCGTGGCCCTCTGTCAGAATCCAGAGTTTCAAGAAGATCGGAGGGGGTCAAAAGTTCGGCCAAAAACGACAGTGTTACCCCTTATGTTTTTTTTTTCAGGTCAAAACTTTGACATCCGATATCTCGGCTCTGGAAGGGTCTAGAGCCTCCATTTTTGCGCGCTGGTCGAAGTCTCGTGGCCCTCTGTCAGAATCCAGAGTTTCAAGAAGATCGGAGGGGGTCAAAATTTCGGCCAAAAACGACAGTGTTACCCCTTATGTTTTTTTTTCAGGTCAAAACTTTGACATCCGATATCTCGGCTCTGGAAGGGTCTAGAGCCTCCATTTTTGCGCGCTGGTCGAAGTCTCGTGGCCCTCTGTCAGAATCCAGAGTTTCAAGAAGATCGGAGGGGGTCAAAATATCGGCCAAAAACGACAGTGTTACCCCGAATGTTTTTTTTTTCAGGTCAAAACTTTGACATCCGATATCTCGGCTCTGGAAGGGTCTAGAGCCTCCATTTTTGCGCGCTGGTCGAAGTCTCGTGGCCCTCTGTCAGAATCCAGAGTTTCAAGAAGATCGGAGGGGGTCAAAATTTCGGCCAAAAACGACAGTGTTACCCCTTATGTTTTTTTTTTTTCGGGTCAAAACTTTGACATCCGATATCTCGGCTCTGGAAGGGTCTAGAGCCTCCATTTTTGCGCGCTGGTCGAAGTCTCGTGGCCCTCTGTCAGAATCCAGAGTTTCAAGAAGATCGGAGGGGGTCAAAATTTCGGCCAAAAACGACAGTGTTACCCCTTATGTTTTTTTTTTCAGGTCAAAACTTTGACATTTAATATCTCGGCTCTGGAAGGGTCTAGAGCCTCCATTTTTGTGCGCTGGTCGAAGTCTCGTGGCCCTCGGTCAGAAACAGGAGTTTCAAGAAGATTGGAGGGGGTCAAAATTTCTGCCAAAAACGACAGTGTTACCCCTTATGTTTTTTTTTTCAGGTCAAAACTTTGACATCCGATATCTCGGCTCTGGAAGGGTCTAGAGCCTCCATTTTTGCGCGCTGGTCGAAGTCTCGTGGCCCTCTGTCAGAATCCAAAGTTTCAAGAAGATCGGAGGGGGTCAAAATTTCGGCCAAAAACGACAGTGTTACCCCTTATGTTTTTTTTTTTCAGGTCAAAACTTTGACATCCGATATCTCGGCTCTGGAAGGGTCTAGAGCCTCCATTTTTGTGCGCTGGTCGAAGTCTCGTGGCCCTCTGTCAGAATCCAGAGTTTCAAGAAGATCGGAGGGGGTCAAAATTTCGGCCAAAAACGACAGTGTTACCCCTTATGTTTTTTTTTTCAGGTCAAAACTTTGACATCCGATATCTCGGCTCTGGAAGGGTCTAGAGCCTCCATTTTTGCGCGCTGGTCGAAGTCTCGTGGCCCTCTGTCAGAATCCAGAGTTTCAAGAAGATCGGAGGGGGTCAAAATTTCGGCCAAAAACGACAGTGTTACCCCTTATGTTTTTTTTTTCAGGTCAAAACTTTGACATCCGATATCTCGGCTCTGGAAGGGTCTAGAGCCTCCATTTTTGCGCGCTGGTCGAAGTCTCGTGGCCCTCTGTCAGAATCCAGAGTTTCAAGAAGATCGGAGGGGGTCAAAATTTCGTCCAAAAACGACAGTGTTACCCCTTATGTTTTTTTTTCAGGTCAAAATTTTGACATCCGATATCTCGGCTCTGGAAGGGTCTAGAGCCTCCATTTTTGCGTGCTGGTCGAAGTCTCGAAGCCCTCTGTCAGAATCCAGAGTTTCAAGAAGATCGGAGGGGGTCAAAATTTCGGCCAAAAACGACAGTGTTACCCCTTATGTTTTTTTTTTTCGGGTCAAAACTTTGACATCCGATATCTCGGCTCTGGAAGGGTCTAGAGCCTCCATTTTTGCGCGCTGGTCGAAGTCTCGTGGCCCTCTGTCAGAATCCAGAGTTTCAAGAAGATCGGAGGGGGTAAAAATTTCAGCCAAAAACGACAGTGTTACCCCTCGTGTTTTTTTTTTCAGGGCAAAACTTTGACATCCGATATCTCGGCTCTGGAAGGGTCTAGAGCCTCCATTTTTGTGCGCTGGTCGAAGTCTCGTGGCCCTCTGTCAGAATCCAAAGTTTCAAGAAGATCGGAGGGGGTCAAAATTTCGGCCAAAAACGACAGTGTTACCCCTTATGTTTTTTTTTTTCAGGTCAAAACTTTGACATCCGATATCTCGGCTCTGGAAGGGTCTAGAGCCTCCATTTTTGCGCGCTGGTCGAAGTCTCGTGGCCCTCTGTCAGAATCCAGAGTTTCAAGAAGATCGGAGGGGGTCAAAATTTCGGCCAAAAACGACAGTGTTACCCCTTATGTTTTTTTTTTCAGGTCAAAACTTTGACATCCGATATCTCGGCTCTGGAAGGGTCTAGAGCCTCCATTTTTGCGCGCTGGTCGAAGTCTCGTGGCCCTCTGTCAGAATCCAGAGTTTCAAGAAGATCGGAGGGGGTCAAAATTTTGGCCAAAAAGACAGTGTTACCCCTTATGTTTTTTTTTCAGGTCAAAACTTTGACATCCGATATCTCGGCTCTGGAAGGGTCTAGAGCCTCCATTTTTGCGCGCTGGTCGAAGTCTCGTGGCCCTCTGTCAGAATCCAGAGTTTCAAGAAGATCGGAGGGGGTCAAAATTTCGGCCAAAAACGACAGTGTTACCCCTTATGTTTTTTTTTCAGGTCAAAACTTTGACATCCGATATCTCGGCTCTGGAAGGGTCTAGAGCCTCCATTTTTGCGCGCTGGTCGAAGTCTCGTGGCCCTCTGTCAGAATCCAGAGTTTCAAGAAGATCGGAGGGGGTCAAAATTTCGGCCAAAAACGACAGTGTTACCCCTTATGTTTTTTTTTCAGGTCAAAACTTTGACATCCGATATCTCGGCTCTGGAAGGGTCTAGAGCCTCCATTTTTGCGCGCTGGTCGAAGTCTCGAGGCCCTCTGTCAGAATCCAGAGTTTCAAGAAGATCGGAGGGGGTCAAAATTTCGGCCAAAAACGACAGTGTTACCCCTTATGTTTTTTTTTTCAGGTCAAAACTTTGACATCCGATATCTCGGCTCTGGAAGGGTCTAGAGCCTCCATTTTTGCGCGCTGGTCGAAGTCTCGAAGCCCTCTGTCAGAATCCAGAGTTTCAAGAAGATCGGAGGGGGTCAAAATTTCGGCCAAAAACGACAGTGTTACCCCTTATGTTTTTTTTTCGGGTCAAAACTTTGACATCCGATATCTCGGCTCTGGAAGGGTCTAGAGCCTCCATTTTTGCGCGCTGGTCGAAGTCTCGTGGCCCTCTGTCAGAATCCAGAGTTTCAAGAAGATCGGAGGGGGTCAAAATTTCGGCCAAAAACGACAGTGTTACCCCTTATGTTTTTTTTTTCAGGTCAAAACTTTGACATCCGATATCTCGGCTCTGGAAGGGTCTAGAGCCTCCATTTTTGTGCGCTGGTCGAAGTCTCGTGGCCCTCTGTCAGAATCCAAAGTTTCAAGAAGATCGGAGGGGGTCAAAATTTCGGCCAAAAACGACAGTGTTACCCCTTATGTTTTTTTTTCAGGTCAAAACTTTGACATCCGATATCTCGGCTCTGGAAGGGTCTAGAGCCTCCATTTTTGTGCGCTGGTCGAAGTCTCGAAGCCCTCTGTCAGAATCCAGAGTTTCAAGAAGATCGGAGGGGGTCAAAATTTCGGCCAAAAACGACAGTGTTACCCCTTATGTTTTTTTTTTCAGGTCAAAACTTTGACATCCGATATCTCGGCTCTGGAAGGGTCTAGAGCCTCCATTTTTGCGCGCTGGTCGAAGTCTCGTGGCCCTCTGTCAGAATCCAGAGTTTCAAGAAGATCGGAGGGGGTCAAAATTTCGGCCAAAAACGACAGTGTTACCCCTTATGTTTTTTTTTCAGGTCAAAACTTTGACATCCGATATCTCGGCTCTGGAAGGGTCTAGAGCCTCCATTTTTGCGCGCTGGTCGAAGTCTCGTGGCCCTCTGTCAGAATCCAGAGTTTCAAGAAGATCGGAGGGGGTCAAAATATCGGCCAAAAACGACAGTGTTACCCCTTATGTTTTTTTTTCAGGTCAAAACTTTGACATCCGATATCTCGGCTCTGGAAGGGTCTAGAGCCTCCATTTTTGCGCGCTGGTCGAAGTCTCGTGGCCCTCTGTCAGAATCCAGAGTTTCAAGAAGATCGGAGGGGGTCAAAATTTCGGCCAAAAACGACAGTGTTACCCCTTATGTTTTTTTTTCGGGTCAAAACTTTGACATCCGATATCTCGGCTCTGGAAGGGTCTAGAGCCTCCATTTTTGCGCGCTGGTCGAAGTCTCGTGGCCCTCTGTCAGAATCCAGAGTTTCAAGAAGATCGGAGGGGGTCAAAATTTCGGCCAAAAACGACAGTGTTACCCCTTATGTTTTTTTTTCAGGTCAAAACTTTGACATCCGATATCTCGGCTCTGAAGGGTCTAGAGCCTCCATTTTTGCGTGCTGGTCGAAGTCTCGAAGCCCTCTGTCAGAATCCAGAGTTTCAAGAAGATCGGAGGGGGTCAAAATTTCGGCCAAAAACGACAGTGTTACCCCTTGTGTTTTTTTTTTCAGGGCAAAACTTTGACATCCGATATCTCGGCTCTGGAAGGGTCTAGAGCCTCTATTTTTGCGCGCTGGTCGAAGTCTCGTGGCCCTCTGTCAGAATCCAGAGTTTCAAGAAGATCGGAGGGGGTCAAAATTTCGGCCAAAAACGACAGTGTTACCCCTTATGTTTTTTTTTTTTCAGGTCAAAACTTTGACATCCGATATCTCGGCTCTGGAAGGGTCTAGAGCCTCCATTTTTGTGCGCTGGTCGAAGTCTCGTGGCCCTCTGTCAGAATCCAAAGTTTCAAGAAGATCGGAGGGGGTCAAAATTTCGGCCAAAAACGACAGTGTTACCCCTTATGTTTTTTTTTCAGGTCAAAACTTTGACATCCGATATCTCGGCTCTGGAAGGGTCTAGAGCCTCTATTTTTGTGCGCTGGTCGAAGTCTCGAAGCCCTCTGTCAGAATCCAGAGTTTCAAGAAGATCGGAGGGGGTCAAAATTTCGGCCAAAAACGACAGTGTTACCCCTTATGTTTTTTTTTTCAGGTCAAAACTTTGACATCCGATATCTCGGCTCTGGAAGGGTCTAGAGCCTCCATTTTTGCGCGCTGGTCGAAGTCTCGTGGCCCTCTGTCAGAATCCAGAGTTTCAAGAAGATCGGAGGGGGTCAAAATTTCGGCCAAAAACGACAGTGTTACCCCTTATGTTTTTTTTTCAGGTCAAAACTTTGACATCCGATATCTCGGCTCTGGAAGGGTCTAGAGCCTCCATTTTTGCGCGCTGGTCGAAGTCTCGTGGCCCTCTGTCAGAATCCAGAGTTTCAAGAAGATCGGAGGGGGTCAAAAGTTCGGCCAAAAACGACAGTGTTACCCCTTATGTTTTTTTTTCAGGTCAAAACTTTGACATCCGATATCTCGGCTCTGGAAGGGTCTAGAGCCTCCATTTTTGCGCGCTGGTCGAAGTCTCGTGGCCCTCTGTCAGAATCCAGAGTTTCAAGAAGATCGGAGGGGGTCAAAATTTCGGCCAAAAACGACAGTGTTACCCCTTATGTTTTTTTTTCAGGTCAAAACTTTGACATCCGATATCTCGGCTCTGGAAGGGTCTAGAGCCTCCATTTTTGCGCGCTGGTCGAAGTCTCGTGGCCCTCTGTCAGAATCCAGAGTTTCAAGAAGATCGGAGGGGGTCAAAATATCGGCCAAAAACGACAGTGTTACCCCTTATGTTTTTTTTTTCAGGTCAAAACTTTGACATCCGATATCTCGGCTCTGGAAGGGTCTAGAGCCTCCATTTTTGCGCGCTGGTCGAAGTCTCGTGGCCCTCTGTCAGAATCCAGAGTTTCAAGAAGATCGGAGGGGGTCAAAATTTCGGCCAAAAACGACAGTGTTACCCCTTATGTTTTTTTTTTTCGGGTCAAAACTTTGACATCCGATATCTCGGCTCTGGAAGGGTCTAGAGCCTCCATTTTTGCGCGCTGGTCGAAGTCTCGTGGCCCTCTGTCAGAATCCAGAGTTTCAAGAAGATCGGAGGGGGTCAAAATTTCGGCCAAAAACGACAGTGTTACCCCTTATGTTTTTTTTTCAGGTCAAAACTTTGACATTTAATATCTCGGCTCTGGAAGGGTCTAGAGCCTCCATTTTTGTGCGCTGGTCGAAGTCTCGTGGCCCTCGGTCAGAAACAGGAGTTTCAAGAAGATTGGAGGGGGTCAAAATTTCTGCCAAAAACGACAGTGTTACCCCTTATGTTTTTTTTTTCAGGTCAAAACTTTGACATCCGATATCTCGGCTCTGGAAGGGTCTAGAGCCTCCATTTTTGCGCGCTGGTCGAAGTCTCGTGGCCCTCTGTGAGCGCGCAAAAATGGAGGCTCTAGACCCATCCAGAGCCGAGATATCGGATGTCAAAGTTTTGACCCGAAAAAAAAACATAAGGGGTAACACTGTCGTTTTTTTTTTTTTTTCAGGGCAAAACTTTGACATCAGATATCTCGGCTAGAGCCTCCATTTTTGCGCGCTGGTCGAAGTCTCGTGGCCCTCTGTCAGAATCCAGAGTTTCAAGAAGATCGGAGGGGGTCAAAATTTCGGCCAAAAACGACAGTGTTACCCCTTGTGTTTTTTTTTTCAGGGCAAAACTTTGACATCCGATATCTCGGCTCTGGAAGGGTCTAGAGCCTCCATTTTTGTGCGCTGGTCGAAGTCTCGTGGCCCTCTGTCAGAATCCAAAGTTTCAAGAAGATCGGAGGGGGTCAAAATTTCTGCCAAAAACGACAGTGTTACCCCTTATGTTTTTTTTTCAGGTCAAAACTTTGACATCCGATATCTCGGCTCTGGAAGGGTCTAGAGCCTCCATTTTTGCGCGCTGGTCGAAGTCTCGAAGCCCTCTGTCAGAATCCAGAGTTTCAAGAAGATCGGAGGGGGTCAAAGTTTCGGCCAAAAACGACAGTGTTACCCCTTATGTTTTTTTTCAGGTCAAAACTTTGACATCCGATATCTCGGCTCTGGAAGGGTCTAGAGCCTCCATTTTTGCGCGCTGGTCGAAGTCTCGTGGCCCTCTGTCAGAATCCAGAGTTTCAAGAAGATCGGAGGGGGTCAAAATTTCGGCCAAAAACGACAGTGTTACCCCTTGTGTTTTTTTTTTCAGGGCAAAACTTTGACATCCGATATCTCGGCTCTGGAAGGGTCTAGAGCCTCCATTTTTGTGCGCTGGTCGAAGTCTCGTGGCCCTCTGTCAGAATCCAAAGTTTCAAGAAGATCGGAGGGGGTCAAAATTTCGGCCAAAAACGACAGTGTTACCCCTTATGTTTTTTTTTCAGGTCAAAACTTTGACATCCGATATCTCGGCTCTGGAAGGGTCTAGAGCCTCCATTTTTGCGCGCTGGTCGAAGTCTCGAAGCGCTCTGTCAGAATCCAGAGTTTCAAGAAGATCGGAGGGGGTCAAAATTTCGGCCAAAAACGACAGTGTTACCCCTTATGTTTTTTTTCAGGTCAAAACTTTGACATCCGATATCTCGGCTCTGGAAGGGTCTAGAGCCTCCATTTTTGTGCGCTGGTCGAAGTCTCGTGGCCCTCTGTCAGAATCCAAAGTTTCAAGAAGATCGGAGGGGGTCAAAATTTCGGCCAAAAACGACAGTGTTACCCCTTATGTTTTTTTTTCAGGTCAAAACTTTGACATCCGATATCTCGGCTCTGGAAGGGTCTAGAGCCTCCATTTTTGCGCGCTGGTCGATGTCTCGAAGCCCTCTGTCAGAATCCAGAGTTTCAAGAAGATCGGAGGGGGTCAAAATTTCGGCCAAAAACGACAGTGTTACCCCTTATGTTTTTTTTTCAGGTCAAAACTTTGACATCCGATATCTCGGCTCTGGAAGGGTCTAGAGCCTCCATTTTTGCGCGCTGGTCGAAGTCTCGTGGCCCTCTGTCAGAATCCAAAGTTTCAAGAAGATCGGAGGGGGTCAAAATTTCGGCCAAAAACGACAGTGTTACCCCTTATGTTTTTTTTTCAGGTCAAAACTTTGACATCCGATATCTCGGCTCTGGAAGGGTCTAGAGCCTCCATTTTTGCGCGCTGGTCGAAGTCTCGTGGCCCTCTGTCAGAATCCAAAGTTTCAAGAAGATCGGAGGGGGTCAAAATTTCTGCCAAAAACGACAGTGTTACCCCTTATGTTTTTTTTTCAGGTCAAAACTTTGACATCCGATATCTCGGCTAGAGCCTCCATTTTTGCGCGCTGGTCGAAGTCTCGAAGCGCTCTGTCAGAATCCAGAGTTTCAAGAAGATCGGAGGGGGTCAAAATTTCGGCCAAAAACGACAGTGTTACCCCTTATGTTTTTTTTCAGGTCAAAACTTTGACATCCGATATCTCGGCTCTGGAAGGGTCTAGAGCCTCCATTTTTGTGCGCTGGTCGAAGTCTCGTGGCCCTCTGTCAGAATCCAAAGTTTCAAGAAGATCGGAGGGGGTCAAAATTTCGGCCAAAAACGACAGTGTTACCCCTTATGTTTTTTTTTCAGGTCAAAACTTTGACATCCGAT
Source organism: Cyprinella venusta (assembly GCA_038021265.1). Classification (NCBI taxonomy): domain Eukaryota; kingdom Metazoa; phylum Chordata; class Actinopteri; order Cypriniformes; family Leuciscidae; genus Cyprinella; species Cyprinella venusta. The sequence continues at coordinate 50,922,851 of CM075864.1, forward strand.
ATCTCGGCTCTGGAAGGGTCTAGAGCCTCCATTTTTGCGCGCTGGTCGAAGTCTCGAAGCCCTCTGTCAGAATCCAGAGTTTCAAGAAGATCGGAGGGGGTCAAAATTTCGGCCAAAAACGACAGTGTTACCCCTTATGTTTTTTTTCAGGTCAAAACTTTGACATCCGATATCTCGGCTCTGGAAGGGTCTAGAGCCTCCATTTTTGCGCGCTGGTCGAAGTCTCGTGGCCCTCTGTCAGAATCCAAAGTTTCAAGAAGATCGGAGGGGGTCAAAATTTCGGCCAAAAACGACAGTGTTACCCCTTATGTTTTTTTTTTCAGGTCAAAACTTTGACATCCGATATCTCGGCTCTGGAAGGGTCTAGAGCCTCCATTTTTGTGCGCTGGTCGAAGTCTCGTGGCCCTCTGTCAGAATCCAGAGTTTCAAGAAGATCGGAGGGGGTCAAAATTTCGGCCAAAAACGACAGTGTTACCCCTTATGTTTTTTTTTTTCAGGTCAAAACTTTGACATCCGATATCTCGGCTCTGGAAGGGTCTAGAGCCTCCATTTTTGCGCGCTGGTCGAAGTCTCGTGGCCCTCTGTCAGAATCCAGAGTTTCAAGAAGATCGGAGGGGGTCAAAATTTCGGCCAAAAACGACAGTGTTACCCCTTATGTTTTTTTTTTCAGGTCAAAACTTTGACATCCGATATCTCGGCTCTGGAAGGGTCTAGAGCCTCCATTTTTGCGCGCTGGTCGAAGTCTCGTGGCCCTCTGTCAGAATCCAGAGTTTCAAGAAGATCGGAGGGGGTCAAAATTTCGTCCAAAAACGACAGTGTTACCCCTTATGTTTTTTTTTCAGGTCAAAATTTTGACATCCGATATCTCGGCTCTGGAAGGGTCTAGAGCCTCCATTTTTGCGTGCTGGTCGAAGTCTCGAAGCCCTCTGTCAGAATCCAGAGTTTCAAGAAGATCGGAGGGGGTCAAAATTTCGGCCAAAAACGACAGTGTTACCCCTTATGTTTTTTTTTTTCGGGTCAAAACTTTGACATCCGATATCTCGGCTCTGGAAGGGTCTAGAGCCTCCATTTTTGCGCGCTGGTCGAAGTCTCGTGGCCCTCTGTCAGAATCCAGAGTTTCAAGAAGATCGGAGGGGGTAAAAATTTCAGCCAAAAACGACAGTGTTACCCCTCGTGTTTTTTTTTTCAGGGCAAAACTTTGACATCCGATATCTCGGCTCTGGAAGGGTCTAGAGCCTCCATTTTTGTGCGCTGGTCGAAGTCTCGTGGCCCTCTGTCAGAATCCAAAGTTTCAAGAAGATCGGAGGGGGTCAAAATTTCGGCCAAAAACGACAGTGTTACCCCTTATGTTTTTTTTTTCAGGTCAAAACTTTGACATCCGATATCTCGGCTCTGGAAGGGTCTAGAGCCTCCATTTTTGCGCGCTGGTCGAAGTCTCGTGGCCCTCTGTCAGAATCCAGAGTTTCAAGAAGATCGGAGGGGGTCAAAATTTCGGCCAAAAACGACAGTGTTACCCCTTATGTTTTTTTTTTCAGGTCAAAACTTTGACATCCGATATCTCGGCTCTGGAAGGGTCTAGAGCCTCCATTTTTGCGCGCTGGTCGAAGTCTCGTGGCCCTCTGTCAGAATCCAGAGTTTCAAGAAGATCGGAGGGGGTCAAAATTTTGGCCAAAAAGACAGTGTTACCCCTTATGTTTTTTTTTCAGGTCAAAACTTTGACATCCGATATCTCGGCTCTGGAAGGGTCTAGAGCCTCCATTTTTGCGCGCTGGTCGAAGTCTCGAGGCCCTCTGTCAGAATCCAGAGTTTCAAGAAGATCGGAGGGGGTCAAAATTTCGGCCAAAAACGACAGTGTTACCCCTTATGTTTTTTTTTCAGGTCAAAACTTTGACATCCGATATCTCGGCTCTGGAAGGGTCTAGAGCCTCCATTTTTGCGCGCTGGTCGAAGTCTCGTGGCCCTCTGTCAGAATCCAAAGTTTCAAGAAGATCGGAGGGGGTCAAAATTTCGGCCAAAAACGACAGTGTTACCCCTTATGTTTTTTTTTCAGGTCAAAACTTTGACATCCGATATCTCGGCTCTGGAAGGGTCTAGAGCCTCCATTTTTGCGCGCTGGTCGAAGTCTCGAGGCCCTCTGTCAGAATCCAGAGTTTCAAGAAGATCGGAGGGGGTCAAAATTTCGGCCAAAAACGACAGTGTTACCCCTTATGTTTTTTTTTCGGGTCAAAACTTTGACATCCGATATCTCGGCTCTGGAAGGGTCTAGAGCCTCCATTTTTGCGCGCTGGTCGAAGTCTCGTGGCCCTCTGTCAGAATCCAGAGTTTCAAGAAGATCGGAGGGGGTCAAAATTTCGGCCAAAAACGACAGTGTTACCCCTTATGTTTTTTTTTCAGGTCAAAACTTTGACATCCGATATCTCGGCTCTGGAAGGGTCTAGAGCCTCCATTTTTGCGTGCTGGTCGAAGTCTCGAAGCCCTCTGTCAGAATCCAGAGTTTCAAGAAGATCGGAGGGGGTCAAAATTTCGGCCAAAAACGACAGTGTTACCCCTTATGTTTTTTTTTTCGAGTCAAAACTTTGACATCCGATATCTCGGCTCTGGAAGGGTCTAGAGCCTCCATTTTTGCGCGCTGGTCGAAGTCGCGTGGCCCTCTGTCAGAATCCAGAGTTTCAAGAAGATCGGAGGGGGTCAAAATTTCGGCCAAAAACGACAGTGTTACCCCTTATGTTTTTTTTTTCGGGTCAAAACTTTGACATCCGATATCTCGGCTCTGGAAGGGTCTAGAGCCTCCATTTTTGCGCGCTGGTCGAAGTCTCGTAGCCCTCTGTCAGAATCCAGAGTTTCAAGAAGATCGGAGGGGGTCAAAATTTCGGCCAAAAACGACAGTGTTACCCCTTGTGTTTTTTTTTTCAGGGCAAAACTTTGACATCCGATATCTCGGCTCTGGAAGGGTCTAGAGCCTCCATTTTTGTGCGCTGGTCGAAGTCTCGTGGCCCTCTGTCAGAATCCAAAGTTTCAAGAAGATCGGAGGGGGTCAAAATTTCGGCCAAAAACGACAGTGTTACCCCTTATGTTTTTTTTTCAGGTCAAAACTTTGACATCCGATATCTCGGCTCTGGAAGGGTCTAGAGCCTCCATTTTTGTGCGCTGGTCGAAGTCTCGAAGCCCTCTGTCAGAATCCAGAATTTCAAGAAGATCGGAGGGGGTCAAAATTTCGGCCAAAAACGACAGTGTTACCCCTTATGTTTTTTTTTTCAGGTCAAAACTTTGACATCCGATATCTCGGCTCTGGAAGGGTCTAGAGCCTCCATTTTTGCACACTGGTCGAAGTCTCGAAGCCCTCTGTCAGAATCCAGAGTTTCAAGAAGATCGGAGGGGGTCAAAATTTCGGCCAAAAACGACAGTGTTACCCCTTATGTTTTTTTTTCGGGTCAAAACTTTGACATCCGATATCTCGGCTCTGGAAGGGTCTAGAGCCTCCATTTTTGCGCGCTGGTCGAAGTCTCGTGGCCCTCTGTCAGAATCCAGAGTTTCAAGAAGATCGGAGGGGGTCAAAATTTCGTCCAAAAACGACAGTGTTACCCCTTATGTTTTTTTTTCAGGTCAAAACTTTGACATCCGATATCTCGGCTCTGGAAGGGTCTAGAGCCTCCATTTTTGCATGCTGGTCGAAGTCTCGAAGCCCTCTGTCAGAATCCAGAGTTTCAAGAAGATCGGAGGGGGTCAAAATTTCGGCCAAAAACGACAGTGTTACCCCTTATGTTTTTTTTTTCGGGTCAAAACTTTGACATCCGATATCTCGGCTCTGGAAGGGTCTAGAGCCTCCATTTTTGCGTGCTGGTCGAAGTCTCGAAGCCCTCTGTCAGAATCCAGAGTTTCAAGAAGATCGGAGGGGGTCAAAATTTCGGCCAAAAACGACAGTGTTACCCCTTATGTTTTTTTTTTCGGGTCAAAACTTTGACATCCGATATCTCGGCTCTGGAAGGGTCTAGAGCCTCCATTTTTGCGCGCTGGTCGAAGTCTCGTGGCCCTCTGTCAGAATCCAGAGTTTCAAGAAGATCGGAGGGGGTCAAAATTTCGGCCAAAAACGACAGTGTTACCCCTTATGTTTTTTTTTCAGGTCAAAACTTTGACATCCGATATCTCGGCTCTGGAAGGGTCTAGAGCCTCCATTTTTGCGCGCTGGTCGAAGTCGCGTGGCCCTCTGTCAGAATCCAGAGTTTCAAGAAGATCGGAGGGGGTCAAAATTTCGGCCAAAAACGACAGTGTTACCCCTTATGTTTTTTTTTTCGGGTCAAAACTTTGACATCCGATATCTCGGCTCTGGAAGGGTCTAGAGCCTCCATTTTTGCGCGCTGGTCGAAGTCTCGTAGCCCTCTGTCAGAATCCAGAGTTTCAAGAAGATCGGAGGGGGTCAAAATTTCGACCAAAAACGACAGTGTTACCCCTTGTGTTTTTTTTTTCAGGGCAAAACTTTGACATCCGATATCTCGGCTCTGGAAGGGTCTAGAGCCTCCATTTTTGTGCGCTGGTCGAAGTCTCGTGGCCCTCTGTCAGAATCCAAAGTTTCAAGAAGATCGGAGGGGGTCAAAATTTCGGCCAAAAACGACAGTGTTACCCCTTATGTTTTTTTTTCAGGTCAAAACTTTGACATCCGATATCTCGGCTCTGGAAGGGTCTAGAGCCTCCATTTTTGTGCGCTGGTCGAAGTCTCGAAGCCCTCTGTCAGAATCCAGAGTTTCAAGAAGATCGGAGGGGGTCAAAATTTCGGCCAAAAACGACAGTGTTACCCCTTATGTTTTTTTTTTCAGGTCAAAACTTTGACATCCGATATCTCGGCTCTGGAAGGGTCTAGAGCCTCCATTTTTGCACACTGGTCGAAGTCTCGAAGCCCTCTGTCAGAATCCAGAGTTTCAAGAAGATCGGAGGGGGTCAAAATTTCGGCCAAAAACGACAGTGTTACCCCTTATGTTTTTTTTTTCGGGTCAAAACTTTGACATCCGATATCTCGGCTCTGGAAGGGTCTAGAGCCTCCATTTTTGCGCGCTGGTCGAAGTCTCGTGGCCCTCTGTCAGAATCCAGAGTTTCAAGAAGATCGGAGGGGGTCAAAATTTCGTCCAAAAACGACAGTGTTACCCCTTATGTTTTTTTTTCAGGTCAAAACTTTGACATCCGATATCTCGGCTCTGGAAGGGTCTAGAGCCTCCATTTTTGCGTGCTGGTCGAAGTCTCGAAGCCCTCTGTCAGAATCCAGAGTTTCAAGAAGATCGGAGGGGGTCAAAATTTCGGCCAAAAACGACAGTGTTACCCCTTATGTTTTTTTTTTTCGGGTCAAAACTTTGACATCCGATATCTCGGCTCTGGAAGGGTCTAGAGCCTCCATTTTTGCGTGCTGGTCGAAGTCTCGAAGCCCTCTGTCAGAATCCAGAGTTTCAAGAAGATCGGAGGGGGTCAAAATTTCGGCCAAAAACAACAGTGTTACCCCTTATGTTTTTTTTTTCGGGTCAAAACTTTGACATCCGATATCTCGGCTCTGGAAGGGTCTAGAGCCTCCATTTTTGCGCGCTGGTCGAAGTCTCGTGGCCCTCTGTCAGAATCCAGAGTTTCAAGAAGATCGGAGGGGGTAAAAATTTCGGCCAAAAACGACAGTGTTACCCCTTGTGTTTTTTTTTCAGGGCAAAACTTTGACATCCGATATCTCGGCTCTGGAAGGGTCTAGAGCCTCCATTTTTGTGCGCTGGTCGAAGTCTCGTGGCCCTCTGTCAGAATCCAAAGTTTCAAGAAGATCGGAGGGGGTCAAAATTTCGGCCAAAAACGACAGTGTTACCCCTTATGTTTTTTTTTCAGGTCAAAACTTTGACATCCGATATCTCGGCTCTGGAAGGGTCTAGAGCCTCCATTTTTGCGCGCTGGTCGAAGTCTCGTGGCCCTCTGTCAGAATCCAGAGTTTCAAGAAGATCGGAGGGGGTCAAAATTTCGGCCAAAAACGACAGTGTTACCCCTTATGTTTTTTTTTCAGGTCAAAACTTTGACATCCGATATCTCGGCTCTGGAAGGGTCTAGAGCCTCCATTTTTGCGCGCTGGTCGAAGTCTCGTGGCCCTCTGTCAGAATCCAGAGTTTCAAGAAGATCGGAGGGGGTCAAAATTTCGTCCAAAAACGACAGTGTTACCCCTTATGTTTTTTTTTCAGGTCAAAACTTTGACATCCGATATCTCGGCTCTGGAAGGGTCTAGAGCCTCCATTTTTGCGTGCTGGTCGAAGTCTCGAAGCCCTCTGTCAGAATCCAGAGTTTCAAGAAGATCGGAGGGGGTAAAAATTTCAGCCAAAAACGACAGTGTTACCCCTTGTGTTTTTTTTTTCAGGGCAAAACTTTGACATCCGATATCTCGGCTCTGGAAGGGTCTAGAGCCTCCATTTTTGTGCGCTGGTCGAAGTCTCGTGGCCCTCTGTCAGAATCCAAAGTTTCAAGAAGATCGGAGGGGGTCAAAATTTCGGCCAAAAACGACAGTGTTACCCCTTATGTTTTTTTTTTCAGGTCAAAACTTTGACATCCGATATCTCGGCTCTGGAAGGGTCTAGAGCCTCAATTTTTGCGCGCTGGTCGAAGTCTCGTGGCCCTCTGTCAGAATCCAGAGTTTCAAGAAGATCGGAGGGGGTCAAAATTTCGGTCAAAAACGACAGTGTTACCCCTTATGTTTTTTTTTTCAGGTCAAAACTTTGACATCCGATATCTCGGCTCTGGAAGGGTCTAGAGCCTCCATTTTTGCGCGCTGGTCGAAGTCTCGTGGCCCTCTGTCAGAATCCAGAGTTTCAAGAAGATCGGAGGGGGTCAAAATTTCGGCCAAAAACGACAGTGTTACCCCTTATGTTTTTTTTTCAGGTCAAAACTTTGACATCCGATATCTCGGCTCTGGAAGGGTCTAGAGCCTCCATTTTTGCGCGCTGGTCGAAGTCTCGAGGCCCTCTGTCAGAATCCAGAGTTTCAAGAAGATCGGAGGGGGTCAAAATTTCGGCCAAAAACGACAGTGTTACCCCTTATGTTTTTTTTTCAGGTCAAAACTTTGACATCCGATATCTCGGCTCTGGAAGGGTCTAGAGCCTCCATTTTTGCGCGCTGGTCGAAGTCTCGTGGCCCTCTGTCAGAATCCAAAGTTTCAAGAAGATCGGAGGGGGTCAAAATTTCGGCCAAAAACGACAGTGTTACCCCTTATGTTTTTTTTTCAGGTCAAAACTTTGACATCCGATATCTCGGCTCTGGAAGGGTCTAGAGCCTCCATTTTTGCGCGCTGGTCGAAGTCTCGAGGCCCTCTGTCAGAATCCAGAGTTTCAAGAAGATCGGAGGGGGTCAAAATTTCGGCCAAAAACGACAGTGTTACCCCTTATGTTTTTTTTTCGGGTCAAAACTTTGACATCCGATATCTCGGCTCTGGAAGGGTCTAGAGCCTCCATTTTTGCGCGCTGGTCGAAGTCTCGTGGCCCTCTGTCAGAATCCAGAGTTTCAAGAAGATCGGAGGGGGTCAAAATTTCGGCCAAAAACGACAGTGTTACCCCTTATGTTTTTTTTTCAGGTCAAAAGTTTGACATCCGATATCTCGGCTCTGGAAGGGTCTAGAGCCTCCATTTTTGCGTGCTGGTCGAAGTCTCGAAGCCCTCTGTCAGAATCCAGAGTTTCAAGAAGATCGGAGGGGGTCAAAATTTCGGCCAAAAACGACAGTGTTACCCCTTATGTTTTTTTTTTCGGGTCAAAACTTTGACATCCGATATCTCGGCTCTGGAAGGGTCTAGAGCCTCCATTTTTGCGCGCTGGTCGAAGTCTCGTGGCCCTCTGTCAGAATCCAGAGTTTCAAGAAGATCGGAGGGGGTCAAAATTTCGGCCAAAAACGACAGTGTTACCCCTTATGTTTTTTTTTCAGGTCAAAACTTTGACATCCGATATCTCGGCTCTGGAAGGGTCTAGAGCCTCCATTTTTGCGCGCTGGTCGAAGTCGCGTGGCCCTCTGTCAGAATCCAGAGTTTCAAGAAGATCGGAGGGGGTCAAAATTTCGGCCAAAAACGACAGTGTTACCCCTTATGTTTTTTTTTTCGGGTCAAAACTTTGACATCCGATATCTCGGCTCTGGAAGGGTCTAGAGCCTCCATTTTTGCGCGCTGGTCGAAGTCTCGTAGCCCTCTGTCAGAATCCAGAGTTTCAAGAAGATCGGAGGGGGTCAAAATTTCGGCCAAAAACGACAGTGTTACCCCTTGTGTTTTTTTTTTCAGGGCAAAACTTTGACATCCGATATCTCGGCTCTGGAAGGGTCTAGAGCCTCCATTTTTGTGCGCTGGTCGAAGTCTCGTGGCCCTCTGTCAGAATCCAAAGTTTCAAGAAGATCGGAGGGGGTCAAAATTTCGGCCAAAAACGACAGTGTTACCCCTTATGTTTTTTTTTCAGGTCAAAACTTTGACATCCGATATCTCGGCTCTGGAAGGGTCTAGAGCCTCCATTTTTGTGCGCTGGTCGAAGTCTCGAAGCCCTCTGTCAGAATCCAGAATTTCAAGAAGATCGGAGGGGGTCAAAATTTCGGCCAAAAACGACAGTGTTACCCCTTATGTTTTTTTTTTCAGGTCAAAACTTTGACATCCGATATCTCGGCTCTGGAAGGGTCTAGAGCCTCCATTTTTGCACACTGGTCGAAGTCTCGAAGCCCTCTGTCAGAATCCAGAGTTTCAAGAAGATCGGAGGGGGTCAAAATTTCGGCCAAAAACGACAGTGTTACCCCTTATGTTTTTTTTTCGGGTCAAAACTTTGACATCCGATATCTCGGCTCTGGAAGGGTCTAGAGCCTCCATTTTTGCGCGCTGGTCGAAGTCTCGTGGCCCTCTGTCAGAATCCAGAGTTTCAAGAAGATCGGAGGGGGTCAAAATTTCGTCCAAAAACGACAGTGTTACCCCTTATGTTTTTTTTTCAGGTCAAAACTTTGACATCCGATATCTCGGCTCTGGAAGGGTCTAGAGCCTCCATTTTTGCATGCTGGTCGAAGTCTCGAAGCCCTCTGTCAGAATCCAGAGTTTCAAGAAGATCGGAGGGGGTCAAAATTTCGGCCAAAAACGACAGTGTTACCCCTTATGTTTTTTTTTTTCGGGTCAAAACTTTGACATCCGATATCTCGGCTCTGGAAGGGTCTAGAGCCTCCATTTTTGCGTGCTGGTCGAAGTCTCGAAGCCCTCTGTCAGAATCCAGAGTTTCAAGAAGATCGGAGGGGGTCAAAATTTCGGCCAAAAACGACAGTGTTACCCCTTATGTTTTTTTTTTCGGGTCAAAACTTTGACATCCGATATCTCGGCTCTGGAAGGGTCTAGAGCCTCCATTTTTGCGCGCTGGTCGAAGTCTCGTGGCCCTCTGTCAGAATCCAGAGTTTCAAGAAGATCGGAGGGGGTCAAAATTTCGGCCAAAAACGACAGTGTTACCCCTTATGTTTTTTTTTCAGGTCAAAACTTTGACATCCGATATCTCGGCTCTGGAAGGGTCTAGAGCCTCCATTTTTGCGCGCTGGTCGAAGTCGCGTGGCCCTCTGTCAGAATCCAGAGTTTCAAGAAGATCGGAGGGGGTCAAAATTTCGGCCAAAAACGACAGTGTTACCCCTTATGTTTTTTTTTTCGGGTCAAAACTTTGACATCCGATATCTCGGCTCTGGAAGGGTCTAGAGCCTCCATTTTTGCGCGCTGGTCGAAGTCTCGTAGCCCTCTGTCAGAATCCAGAGTTTCAAGAAGATCGGAGGGGGTCAAAATTTCGGCCAAAAACGACAGTGTTACCCCTTGTGTTTTTTTTTTCAGGGCAAAACTTTGACATCCGATATCTCGGCTCTGGAAGGGTCTAGAGCCTCCATTTTTGTGCGCTGGTCGAAGTCTCGTGGCCCTCTGTCAGAATCCAAAGTTTCAAGAAGATCGGAGGGGGTCAAAATTTCGGCCAAAAACGACAGTGTTACCCCTTATGTTTTTTTTTCAGGTCAAAACTTTGACATCCGATATCTCGGCTCTGGAAGGGTCTAGAGCCTCCATTTTTGTGCGCTGGTCGAAGTCTCGAAGCCCTCTGTCAGAATCCAGAGTTTCAAGAAGATCGGAGGGGGTCAAAATTTCGGCCAAAAACGACAGTGTTACCCCTTATGTTTTTTTTTTTTCAGGTCAAAACTTTGACATCCGATATCTCGGCTCTGGAAGGGTCTAGAGCCTCCATTTTTGCACACTGGTCGAAGTCTCGAAGCCCTCTGTCAGAATCCAGAGTTTCAAGAAGATCGGAGGGGGTCAAAATTTCGGCCAAAAACGACAGTGTTACCCCTTATGTTTTTTTTTTCGGGTCAAAACTTTGACATCCGATATCTCGGCTCTGGAAGGGTCTAGAGCCTCCATTTTTGCGCGCTGGTCGAAGTCTCGTGGCCCTCTGTCAGAATCCAGAGTTTCAAGAAGATCGGAGGGGGTCAAAATTTCGTCCAAAAACGACAGTGTTACCCCTTATGTTTTTTTTTTCAGGTCAAAACTTTGACATCCGATATCTCGGCTCTGGAAGGGTCTAGAGCCTCCATTTTTGCGTGCTGGTCGAAGTCTCGAAGCCCTCTGTCAGAATCCAGAGTTTCAAGAAGATCGGAGGGGGTCAAAATTTCGGCCAAAAACGACAGTGTTACCCCTTATGTTTTTTTTTTCGGGTCAAAACTTTGACATCCGATATCTCGGCTCTGGAAGGGTCTAGAGCCTCCATTTTTGCGTGCTGGTCGAAGTCTCGAAGCCCTCTGTCAGAATCCAGAGTTTCAAGAAGATCGGAGGGGGTCAAAATTTCGGCCAAAAACAACAGTGTTACCCCTTATGTTTTTTTTTTCGGGTCAAAACTTTGACATCCGATATCTCGGCTCTGGAAGGGTCTAGAGCCTCCATTTTTGCGCGCTGGTCGAAGTCTCGTGGCCCTCTGTCAGAATCCAGAGTTTCAAGAAGATCGGAGGGGGTAAAAATTTCGGCCAAAAACGACAGTGTTACCCCTTGTGTTTTTTTTTCAGGGCAAAACTTTGACATCCGATATCTCGGCTCTGGAAGGGTCTAGAGCCTCCATTTTTGTGCGCTGGTCGAAGTCTCGTGGCCCTCTGTCAGAATCCAAAGTTTCAAGAAGATCGGAGGGGGTCAAAATTTCGGCCAAAAACGACAGTGTTACCCCTTATGTTTTTTTTTCAGGTCAAAACTTTGACATCCGATATCTCGGCTCTGGAAGGGTCTAGAGCCTCCATTTTTGCGCGCTGGTCGAAGTCTCGTGGCCCTCTGTCAGAATCCAGAGTTTCAAGAAGATCGGAGGGGGTCAAAATTTCGGCCAAAAACGACAGTGTTACCCCTTATGTTTTTTTTTCAGGTCAAAACTTTGACATCCGATATCTCGGCTCTGGAAGGGTCTAGAGCCTCCATTTTTGCGCGCTGGTCGAAGTCTCGTGGCCCTCTGTCAGAATCCAGAGTTTCAAGAAGATCGGAGGGGGTCAAAATTTCGGCCAAAAACGACAGTGTTTACCCTTATGTTTTTTTTTTCAGGTCAAAACTTTGACATCCGATATCTCGGCTCTGGAAGGGTCTAGAGCCTCCATTTTTGCGCGCTGGTCGAAGTCTCGTGGCCCTCTGTCAGAATCCAGAGTTACAAGAAGATCGGAGGGGGTCAAAATTTCGTCCAAAAACGACAGTGTTACCCCTTATGTTTTTTTTTCAGGTCAAAACTTTGACATCCGATATCTCGGCTCTGGAAGGGTCTAGAGCCTCCATTTTTGCGTGCTGGTCGAAGTCTCGAAGCCCTCTGTCAGAATCCAGAGTTTCAAGAAGATCGGAGGGGGTAAAAATTTCAGCCAAAAACGACAGTGTTACCCCTTGTGTTTTTTTTTTTCAGGGCAAAACTTTGACATCCGATATCTCGGCTCTGGAAGGGTCTAGAGCCTCCATTTTTGTGCGCTGGTCGAAGTCTCGTGGCCCTCTGTCAGAATCCAAAGTTTCAAGAAGATCGGAGGGGGTCAAAATTTCGGCCAAAAACGACAGTGTTACCCCTTATGTTTTTTTTTCAGGTCAAAACTTTGACATCCGATATCTCGGCTCTGGAAGGGTCTAGAGCCTCCATTTTTGCGCGCTGGTCGAAGTCTCGTGGCCCTCTGTCAGAATCCAGAGTTTCAAGAAGATCGGAGGGGGTCAAAATTTCGGTCAAAAACGACAGTGTTACCCCTTATGTTTTTTTTTTCAGGTCAAAACTTTGACATCCGATATCTCGGCTCTGGAAGGGTCTAGAGCCTCCATTTTTGCGCGCTGGTCGAAGTCTCGTGGCCCTCTGTCAGAATCCAGAGTTTCAAGAAGATCGGAGGGGGTCAAAATTTTGGCCAAAAACGACAGTGTTACCCCTTATGTTTTTTTTTTCAGGTCAAAACTTTGACATCCGATATCTCGGCTCTGGAAGGGTCTAGAGCCTCCATTTTTGCGCGCTGGTCGAAGTCTCGTGGCCCTCTGTCAGAATCCAGAGTTTCAAGAAGATCGGAGGGGGTCAAAATTTCGGCCAAAAACGACAGTGTTACCCCTTATGTTTTTTTTTCAGGTCAAAACTTTGACATCCGATATCTCGGCTCTGGAAGGGTCTAGAGCCTCCATTTTTGCGCGCTGGTCGAAGTCTCGTGGCCCTCTGTCAGAATCCAGAGTTTCAAGAAGATCGGAGGGGGTCAAAATTTCGGCCAAAAACGACAGTGTTACCCCTTATGTTTTTTTTTCAGGTCAAAACTTTGACATCCGATATCTCGGCTCTGGAAGGGTCTAGAGCCTCCATTTTTGCGCGCTGGTCGAAGTCTCGTGGCCCTCTGTCAGAATCCAGAGTTTCAAGAAGATCGGAGGGGGTCAAAATTTCGGCCAAAAACGACAGTGTTACCCCTTATGTTTTTTTTTCAGGTCAAAACTTTGACATCCGATATCTCGGCTCTGGAAGGGTCTAGAGCCTCCATTTTTGCGCGCTGGTCGAAGTCTCGTGGCCCTCTGTCAGAATCCAGAGTTTCAAGAAGATCGGAGGGGGTCAAAATTTCGGCCAAAAACGACAGTGTTACCCCTTATGTTTTTTTTTCAGGTCAAAACTTTGACATCCGATATCTCGGCTCTGGAAGGGTCTAGAGCCTCCATTTTTGCGCGCTGGTCGAAGTCTCGTGGTCCTCTGTCAGAATCCAGAGTTTCAAGAAGATCGGAGGGGGTCAAAATTTCGGCCAAAAACGACAGTGTTACCCCTCATGTTTTTTTTTTTTCAGGTCAAAACTTTGACATCCGATATCTCGGCTCTGGAAGGGTCTAGAGCCTCCATTTTTGCGTGCTGGTCGAAGTCTCGTGGCCCTCTGTCAGAATCCAGAGTTTCAAGAAGATCGTAGGGGGTCAAAATTTCGGCCAAAAACGACAGTGTTACCCCTTATGTTTTTTTTTTTCAGGTCAAAACTTTGACATCCGATATCTCGGCTCTGGAAGGGTCTAGAGCCTCCATTTTTGTGCGCTGGTCGAAGTCTCGTGGCCCTCTGTCAGAATCCAAAGTTTCAAGAAGATCGGAGGGGGTCAAAATTTCGGCCAAAAACGACAGTGTTACCCCTTATGTTTTTTTTTTCAGGTCAAAACTTTGACATCCGATATCTCGGCTCTGGAAGGGTCTAGAGCCTCCATTTTTGCGCGCTGGTCGAAGTCTCGAAGCCCTCTGTCAGAATCCAGAGTTTCAAGAAGATCGGAGGGGGTCAAAATTTCGGCCAAAAACGACAGTGTTACCCCTTATGTTTTTTTTTTCAGGTCAAAACTTTGACATCCGATATCTCGGCTCTGGAAGGGTCTAGAGCCTCCATTTTTGCGCGCTGGTCGAAGTCTCGTGGCCCTCTGTCAGAATCCAAAGTTTCAAGAAGATCGGAGGGGGTCAAAATTTCGGCCAAAAACGACAGTGTTACCCCTTATGTTTTTTTTTCAGGTCAAAACTTTGACATCCGATATCTCGGCTCTGGAAGGGTCTAGAGCCTCCATTTTTGCGCGCTGGTCGAAGTCTCGAAGCCCTCTGTCAGAATCCAGAGTTTCAAGAAGATCGGAGGGGGTCAAAATTTCGGCCAAAAACGACAGTGTTACCCCTTATGTTTTTTTTTCGGGTCAAAACTTTGACATCCGATATCTCGGCTCTGGAAGGGTCTAGAGCCTCCATTTTTGCGCGCTGGTCGAAGTCTCGTGGCCCTCTGTCAGAATCCAAAGTTTCAAGAAGATCGGAGGGGGTCAAAATTTCGGCCAAAAACGACAGTGTTACCCCTTATGTTTTTTTTTCAGGTCAAAACTTTGACATCCGATATCTCGGCTCTGGAAGGGTCTAGAGCCTCCATTTTTGCGCGCTGGTCGAAGTCTCGTGGCCCTCTGTCAGAATCCAGAGTTTCAAGAAGATCGGAGGGGGTCAAAATTTCGGCCAAAAACGACAGTGTTACCCCTTATGTTTTTTTTTTCAGGTCAAAACTTTGACATCCGATATCTCGGCTCTGGAAGGGTCTAGAGCCTCCATTTTTGCGCGCTGGTCGAAGTCTCGTGGCCCTCTGTCAGAATCCAGAGTTTCAAGAAGATCGGAGGGGGTCAAAATTTCGGCCAAAAACGACAGTGTTACCCCTTATGTTTTTTTTTCAGGTCAAAACTTTGACATCCGATATCTCGGCTCTGGAAGGGTCTAGAGCCTCCATTTTTGCGCGCTGGTCGAAGTCTCGTGGCCCTCTGTCAGAATCCAGAGTTTCAAGAAGATCGGAGGGGGTCAAAATTTCGGCCAAAAACGACAGTGTTACCCCTTATGTTTTTTTTTTCAGGTCAAAACTTTGACATCCGATATCTCGGCTCTGGAAGGGTCTAGAGCCTCCATTTTTGCGCGCTGGTCGAAGTCTCGTGGCCCTCTGTCAGAATCCAGAGTTTCAAGAAGATCGGAGGGGGTCAAAATTTCGGCCAAAAACGACAGTGTTACCCCTTATGTTTTTTTTTCAGGTCAAAACTTTGACATCCGATATCTCGGCTCTGGAAGGGTCTAGAGCCTCCATTTTTGCGCGCTGGTCGAAGTCTCGAGGCCCTCTGTCAGAATCCAGAGTTTCAAGAAGATCGGAGGGGGTCAAAATTTCGGCCAAAAACGACAGTGTTACCCCTTATGTTTTTTTTTCAGGTCAAAACTTTGACATCCGATATCTCGGCTCTGGAAGGGTCTAGAGCCTCCATTTTTGCGCGCTGGTCGAAGTCTCGTGGCCCTCTGTCAGAATCCAAAGTTTCAAGAAGATCGGAGGGGGTCAAAATTTCGGCCAAAAACGACAGTGTTACCCCTTATGTTTTTTTTTCAGGTCAAAACTTTGACATCCGATATCTCGGCTCTGGAAGGGTCTAGAGCCTCCATTTTTGCGCGCTGGTCGAAGTCTCGAGGCCCTCTGTCAGAATCCAGAGTTTCAAGAAGATCGGAGGGGGTCAAAATTTCGGCCAAAAACGACAGTGTTACCCCTTATGTTTTTTTTTCGGGTCAAAACTTTGACATCCGATATCTCGGCTCTGGAAGGGTCTAGAGCCTCCATTTTTGCGCGCTGGTCGAAGTCTCGTGGCCCTCTGTCAGAATCCAGAGTTTCAAGAAGATCGGAGGGGGTAAAAATTTCGGCCAAAAACGACAGTGTTACCCCTTGTGTTTTTTTTTCAGGTCAAAACTTTGACATCCGATATCTCGGCTCTGGAAGGGTCTAGAGCCTCCATTTTTGCGCGCTGGTCGAAGTCTCGTGGCCCTCTGTCAGAATCCAGAGTTTCAAGAAGATCGGAGGGGGTCAAAATTTCGGCCAAAAACGACAGTGTTACCCCTTATGTTTTTTTTTTCAGGTCAAAACTTTGACATCCGATATCTCGGCTCTGGAAGGGTCTAGAGCCTCCATTTTTGCGCGCTGGTCGAAGTCTCGTGGCCCTCTGTCAGAATCCAGAGTTTCAAGAAGATCGGAGGGGGTCAAAATTTCGGCCAAAAACGACAGTGTTACCCCTTATGTTTTTTTTTCAGGTCAAAACTTTGACATCCGATATCTCGGCTCTGGAAGGGTCTAGAGCCTCCATTTTTGCGTGCTGGTCGAAGTCTCGAAGCCCTCTGTCAGAATCCAGAGTTTCAAGAAGATCGGAGGGGGTAAAAATTTCAGCCAAAAACGACAGTGTTACCCCTTGTGTTTTTTTTTTCAGGGCAAAACTTTGACATCCGATATCTCGGCTCTGGAAGGGTCTAGAGCCTCCATTTTTGTGCGCTGGTCGAAGTCTCGTGGCCCTCTGTCAGAATCCAAAGTTTCAAGAAGATCGGAGGGGGTCAAAATTTCGGCCAAAAACGACAGTGTTACCCCTTATGTTTTTTTTTCAGGTCAAAACTTTGACATCCGATATCTCGGCTCTGGAAGGGTCTAGAGCCTCCATTTTTGCGCGCTGGTCGAAGTCTCGTGGCCCTCTGTCAGAATCCAGAGTTTCAAGAAGATCGGAGGGGGTCAAAATTTCGGTCAAAAACGACAGTGTTACCCCTTATGTTTTTTTTTTCAGGTCAAAACTTTGACATCCGATATCTCGGCTCTGGAAGGGTCTAGAGCCTCCATTTTTGCGCGCTGGTCGAAGTCTCGTGGCCCTCTGTCAGAATCCAGAGTTTCAAGAAGATCGGAGGGGGTCAAAATTTTGGCCAAAAACGACAGTGTTACCCCTTATGTTTTTTTTTCAGGTCAAAACTTTGACATCCGATATCTCGGCTCTGGAAGGGTCTAGAGCCTCCATTTTTGCGCGCTGGTCGAAGTCTCGTGGCCCTCTGTCAGAATCCAGAGTTTCAAGAAGATCGGAGGGGGTCAAAATTTCGGCCAAAAACGACAGTGTTACCCCTTATGTTTTTTTTTCAGGTCAAAACTTTGACATCCGATATCTCGGCTCTGGAAGGGTCTAGAGCCTCCATTTTTGCGCGCTGGTCGAAGTCTCGTGGCCCTCTGTCAGAATCCAGAGTTTCAAGAAGATCGGAGGGGGTCAAAATTTCGGCCAAAAACGACAGTGTTACCCCTTATGTTTTTTTTTCAGGTCAAAACTTTGACATCCGATATCTCGGCTCTGGAAGGGTCTAGAGCCTCCATTTTTGCGCGCTGGTCGAAGTCTCGTGGCCCTCTGTCAGAATCCAGAGTTTCAAGAAGATCGGAGGGGGTCAAAATTTCGGCCAAAAACGACAGTGTTACCCCTTATGTTTTTTTTTCAGGTCAAAACTTTGACATCCGATATCTCGGCTCTGGAAGGGTCTAGAGCCTCCATTTTTGCGCGCTGGTCGAAGTCTCGTGGCCCTCTGTCAGAATCCAGAGTTTCAAGAAGATCGGAGGGGTCAAAATTTCGGCCAAAAACGACAGTGTTACCCCTTATGTTTTTTTTTCAGGTCAAAACTTTGACATCCGATATCTCGGCTCTGGAAGGGTCTAGAGCCTCCATTTTTGCGCGCTGGTCGAAGTCTCGTGGTCCTCTGTCAGAATCCAGAGTTTCAAGAAGATCGGAGGGGGTCAAAATTTCGGCCAAAAACGACAGTGTTACCCCTCATGTTTTTTTTTTTCAGGTCAAAACTTTGACATCCGATATCTCGGCTCTGGAAGGGTCTAGAGCCTCCATTTTTGCGTGCTGGTCGAAGTCTCGTGGCCCTCTGTCAGAATCCAGAGTTTCAAGAAGATCGGAGGGGGTCAAAATTTCGGCCAAAAACGACAGTGTTACCCCTTATGTTTTTTTTTTTCAGGTCAAAACTTTGACATCCGATATCTCGGCTCTGGAAGGGTCTAGAGCCTCCATTTTTGTGCGCTGGTCGAAGTCTCATGGCCCTCTGTCAGAATCCAAAGTTTCAAGAAGATCGGAGGGGGTCAAAATTTCGGCCAAAAACGACAGTGTTACCCCTTATGTTTTTTTTTTCAGGTCAAAACTTTGACATCCGATATCTCGGCTCTGGAAGGGTCTAGAGCCTCCATTTTTGCGCGCTGGTCGAAGTCTCGAAGCCCTCTGTCAGAATCCAGAGTTTCAAGAAGATCGGAGGGGGTCAAAATTTCGGCCAAAAACGACAGTGTTACCCCTTATGTTTTTTTTTTCAGGTCAAAACTTTGACATCCGATATCTCGGCTCTGGAAGGGTCTAGAGCCTCCATTTTTGCGCGCTGGTCGAAGTCTCGTGGCCCTCTGTCAGAATCCAAAGTTTCAAGAAGATCGGAGGGGGTCAAAATTTCGGCCAAAAACGACAGTGTTACCCCTTATGTTTTTTTTTCAGGTCAAAACTTTGACATCCGATATCTCGGCTCTGGAAGGGTCTAGAGCCTCCATTTTTGCGCGCTGGTCGAAGTCTCGAAGCCCTCTGTCAGAATCCAGAGTTTCAAGAAGATCGGAGGGGGTCAAAATTTCGGCCAAAAACGACAGTGTTACCCCTTATGTTTTTTTTTCGGGTCAAAACTTTGACATCCGATATCTCGGCTCTGGAAGGGTCTAGAGCCTCCATTTTTGCGCGCTGGTCGAAGTCTCGTGGCCCTCTGTCAGAATCCAAAGTTTCAAGAAGATCGGAGGGGGTCAAAATTTCGGCCAAAAACGACAGTGTTACCCCTTATGTTTTTTTTTCAGGTCAAAACTTTGACATCCGATATCTCGGCTCTGGAAGGGTCTAGAGCCTCCATTTTTGCGCGCTGGTCGAAGTCTCGTGGCCCTCTGTCAGAATCCAGAGTTTCAAGAAGATCGGAGGGGGTCAAAATTTCGGCCAAAAACGACAGTGTTACCCCTTATGTTTTTTTTTTCAGGTCAAAACTTTGACATCCGATATCTCGGCTCTGGAAGGGTCTAGAGCCTCCATTTTTGCGCGCTGGTCGAAGTCTCGTGGCCCTCTGTCAGAATCCAGAGTTTCAAGAAGATCGGAGGGGGTCAAAATTTCGGCCAAAAACGACAGTGTTACCCCTTATGTTTTTTTTTCAGGTCAAAACTTTGACATCCGATATCTCGGCTCTGGAAGGGTCTAGAGCCTCCATTTTTGCGCGCTGGTCGAAGTCTCGTGGCCCTCTGTCAGAATCCAGAGTTTCAAGAAGATCGGAGGGGGTCAAAATTTCGGCCAAAAACGACAGTGTTACCCCTTATGTTTTTTTTTTCAGGTCAAAACTTTGACATCCGATATCTCGGCTCTGGAAGGGTCTAGAGCCTCCATTTTTGCGCGCTGGTCGAAGTCTCGTGGCCCTCTGTCAGAATCCAGAGTTTCAAGAAGATCGGAGGGGGTCAAAATTTCGGCCAAAAACGACAGTGTTACCCCTTATGTTTTTTTTTCAGGTCAAAACTTTGACATCCGATATCTCGGCTCTGGAAGGGTCTAGAGCCTCCATTTTTGCGCGCTGGTCGAAGTCTCGTGGCCCTCTGTCAGAATCCAAAGTTTCAAGAAGATCGGAGGGGGTCAAAATTTCGGCCAAAAACGACAGTGTTACCCCTTATGTTTTTTTTTCAGGTCAAAACTTTGACATCCGATATCTCGGCTCTGGAAGGGTCTAGAGCCTCCATTTTTGCGCGCTGGTCGAAGTCTCGAAGCCCTCTGTCAGAATCCAGAGTTTCAAGAAGATCGGAGGGGGTCAAAATTTCGGCCAAAAACGACAGTGTTACCCCTTATGTTTTTTTTTCGGGTCAAAACTTTGACATCCGATATCTCGGCTCTGGAAGGGTCTAGAGCCTCCATTTTTGCGCGCTGGTCGAAGTCTCGTGGCCCTCTGTCAGAATCCAAAGTTTCAAGAAGATCGGAGGGGGTCAAAATTTCGGCCAAAAACGACAGTGTTACCCCTTATGTTTTTTTTTCAGGTCAAAACTTTGACATCCGATATCTCGGCTCTGGAAGGGTCTAGAGCCTCCATTTTTGCGCGCTGGTCGAAGTCTCGTGGCCCTCTGTCAGAATCCAGAGTTTCAAGAAGATCGGAGGGGGTCAAAATTTCGGCCAAAAACGACAGTGTTACCCCTTATGTTTTTTTTTTCAGGTCAAAACTTTGACATCCGATATCTCGGCTCTGGAAGGGTCTAGAGCCTCCATTTTTGCGCGCTGGTCGAAGTCTCGTGGCCCTCTGTCAGAATCCAGAGTTTCAAGAAGATCGGAGGGGGTCAAAATTTCGGCCAAAAACGACAGTGTTACCCCTTATGTTTTTTTTTCAGGTCAAAACTTTGACATCCGATATCTCGGCTCTGGAAGGGTCTAGAGCCTCCATTTTTGCGCGCTGGTCGAAGTCTCGTGGCCCTCTGTCAGAATCCAGAGTTTCAAGAAGATCGGAGGGGGTCAAAATTTCGGCCAAAAACGACAGTGTTACCCCTTATGTTTTTTTTTTCAGGTCAAAACTTTGACATCCGATATCTCGGCTCTGGAAGGGTCTAGAGCCTCCATTTTTGCGCGCTGGTCGAAGTCTCGTGGCCCTCTGTCAGAATCCAGAGTTTCAAGAAGATCGGAGGGGGTCAAAATTTCGGCCAAAAACGACAGTGTTACCCCTTATGTTTTTTATTTTTTCGGGTCAAAACTTTGACATCCGATATCTCGGCTCTGGAAAGGTCTAGAGCCTCCATTTTTGCGCGCTGGTCGAAGTCTCGTGGCCCTCTGTCAGAATCCAGAGTTTCAAGAAGATCGGAGGGGGTCAAAATTTCGGCCAAAAACGACAGTGTTACCCCTTATGTTTTTTTTTCAGGTCAAAACTTTGACATCCGATATCTCGGCTCTGGAAGGGTCTAGAGCCTCCATTTTTGTGCGCTGGTCGAAGTCTCGTGGCCCTCTGTCAGAATCCAGAGTTTCAAGAAGATTGGAGGGGGTCAAAATTTCTGCCAAAAACGACAGTGTTACCCCTTATGTTTTTTTTTTCAGGTCAAAACTTTGACATCCGATATCTCGGCTCTGGAAGGGTCTAGAGCCTCCATTTTTGCGCGCTGGTCGAAGTCTCGTGGCCCTCTGTCAGAATCCAGAGTTTCAAGAAGATCGGAGGGGGTAAAAATTTCGGCCAAAAACGACAGTGTTACCCCTTGTGTTTTTTTTTCAGGGCAAAACTTTGACATCCGATATCTCGGCTCTGGAAGGGTCTAGAGCCTCCATTTTTGTGCGCTGGTCGAAGTCTCGTGGCCCTCTGTCAGAATCCAAAGTTTCAAGAAGATCGGAGGGGGTCAAAATTTCGGCCAAAAACGACAGTGTTACCCCTTATGTTTTTTTTTCAGGTCAAAACTTTGACATCCGATATCTCGGCTCTGGAAGGGTCTAGAGCCTCCATTTTTGCGCGCTGGTCGAAGTCTCGTGGCCCTCTGTCAGAATCCAGAGTTTCAAGAAGATCGGAGGGGGTCAAAATTTCGGCCAAAAACGACAGTGTTACCCCTTATGTTTTTTTTTCAGGTCAAAACTTTGACATCCGATATCTCGGCTCTGGAAGGGTCTAGAGCCTCCATTTTTGCGCGCTGGTCGAAGTCTCGTGGCCCTCTGTCAGAATCCAGAGTTTCAAGAAGATCGGAGGGGGTCAAAATTTCGTCCAAAAACGACAGTGTTACCCCTTATGTTTTTTTTTCAGGTCAAAACTTTGACATCCGATATCTCGGCTCTGGAAGGGTCTAGAGCCTCCATTTTTGCGTGCTGGTCGAAGTCTCGAAGCCCTCTGTCAGAATCCAGAGTTTCAAGAAGATCGGAGGGGGTAAAAATTTCAGCCAAAAACGACAGTGTTACCCCTTGTGTTTTTTTTTTCAGGGCAAAACTTTGACATCCGATATCTCGGCTCTGGAAGGGTCTAGAGCCTCCATTTTTGTGTGCTGGTCGAAGTCTCGTGGCCCTCTGTCAGAATCCAAAGTTTCAAGAAGATCGGAGGGGGTCAAAATTTCGGCCAAAAACGACAGTGTTACCCCTTATGTTTTTTTTTTCAGGTCAAAACTTTGACATCCGATATCTCGGCTCTGGAAGGGTCTAGAGCCTCCATTTTTGCGCGCTGGTCGAAGTCTCGTGGCCCTCTGTCAGAATCCAGAGTTTCAAGAAGATCGGAGGGGGTCAAAATTTCGGTCAAAAACGACAGTGTTACCCCTTATGTTTTTTTTTTCAGGTCAAAACTTTGACATCCGATATCTCGGCTCTGGAAGGGTCTAGAGCCTCCATTTTTGCGCGCTGGTCGAAGTCTCGTGGCCCTCTGTCAGAATCCAGAGTTTCAAGAAGATCGGAGGGGGTCAAAATTTCGGCCAAAAACGACAGTGTTACCCCTTATGTTTTTTTTTCAGGTCAAAACTTTGACATCCGATATCTCGGCTCTGGAAGGGTCTAGAGCCTCCATTTTTGCGCGCTGGTCGAAGTCTCGAGGCCCTCTGTCAGAATCCAGAGTTTCAAGAAGATCGGAGGGGGTCAAAATTTCGGCCAAAAACGAAAGTGTTACCCCTTATGTTTTTTTTTCAGGTCAAAACTTTGACATCCGATATCTCGGCTCTGGAAGGGTCTAGAGCCTCCATTTTTGCGCGCTGGTCGAAGTCTCGTGGCCCTCTGTCAGAATCCAAAGTTTCAAGAAGATCGGAGGGGGTCAAAATTTCGGCCAAAAACGACAGTGTTACCCCTTATGTTTTTTTTTCAGGTCAAAACTTTGACATCCGATATCTCGGCTCTGGAAGGGTCTAGAGCCTCCATTTTTGCGCGCTGGTCGAAGTCTCGAGGCCCTCTGTCAGAATCCAGAGTTTCAAGAAGATCGGAGGGGGTCAAAATTTCGGCCAAAAACGACAGTGTTACCCCTTATGTTTTTTTTTCGGGTCAAAACTTTGACATCCGATATCTCGGCTCTGGAAGGGTCTAGAGCCTCCATTTTTGCGCGCTGGTCGAAGTCTCGTGGCCCTCTGTCAGAATCCAGAGTTTCAAGAAGATCGGAGGGGGTCAAAATTTCGGCCAAAAACGACAGTGTTACCCCTTATGTTTTTTTTTCAGGTCAAAACTTTGACATCCGATATCTCGGCTCTGGAAGGGTCTAGAGCCTCCATTTTTGCGTGCTGGTCGAAGTCTCGAAGCCCTCTGTCAGAATCCAGAGTTTCAAGAAGATCGGAGGGGGTCAAAATTTCGGCCAAAAACGACAGTGTTACCCCTTATGTTTTTTTTTCGGGTCAAAACTTTGACATCCGATATCTCGGCTCTGGAAGGGTCTAGAGCCTCCATTTTTGCGCGCTGGTCGAAGTCTCGAGGCCCTCTGTCAGAATCCAGAGTTTCAAGAAGATCGGAGGGGGTCAAAATTTCGGCCAAAAACGACAGTGTTACCCCTTATGTTTTTTTTTCAGGTCAAAACTTTGACATCCGATATCTCGGCTCTGGAAGGGTCTAGAGCCTCCATTTTTGCGCGCTGGTCGAAGTCTCGTGGCCCTCTGTCAGAATCCAAAGTTTCAATAAGATCGGAGGGGGTCAAAATTTCGGCCAAAAACGACAGTGTTACCCCTTATGTTTTTTTTTCAGGTCAAAACTTTGACATCCGATATCTCGGCTCTGGAAGGGTCTAGAGCCTCCATTTTTGCGCGCTGGTCGAAGTCTCGAGGCCCTCTGTCAGAATCCAGAGTTTCAAGAAGATCGGAGGGGGTCAAAATTTCGGCCAAAAACGACAGTGTTACCCCTTATGTTTTTTTTTCGGGTCAAAACTTTGACATCCGATATCTCGGCTCTGGAAGGGTCTAGAGCCTCCATTTTTGCGCGCTGGTCGAAGTCTCGTGGCCCTCTGTCAGAATCCAGAGTTTCAAGAAGATCGGAGGGGGTCAAAATTTCGGCCAAAAACGACAGTGTTACCCCTTATGTTTTTTTTTCAGGTCAAAACTTTGACATCCGATATCTCGGCTCTGGAAGGGTCTAGAGCCTCCATTTTTGCGTGCTGGTCGAAGTCTCGAAGCCCTCTGTCAGAATCCAGAGTTTCAAGAAGATCGGAGGGGGTCAAAATTTCGGCCAAAAACGACAGTGTTACCCCTTATGTTTTTTTTTTCGGGTCAAAACTTTGACATCCGATATCTCGGCTCTGGAAGGGTCTAGAGCCTCCATTTTTGCGCGCTGGTCGAAGTCTCGTGGCCCTCTGTCAGAATCCAGAGTTTCAAGAAGATCGGAGGGGGTCAAAATTTCGGCCAAAAACGACAGTGTTACCCCTTATGTTTTTTTTTCAGGTCAAAACTTTGACATCCGATATCTCGGCTCTGGAAGGGTCTAGAGCCTCCATTTTTGCGCGCTGGTCGAAGTCGCGTGGCCCTCTGTCAGAATCCAGAGTTTCAAGAAGATCGGAGGGGGTCAAAATTTCGGCCAAAAACGACAGTGTTACCCCTTATGTTTTTTTTTTCGGGTCAAAACTTTGACATCCGATATCTCGGCTCTGGAAGGGTCTAGAGCCTCCATTTTTGCGCGCTGGTCGAAGTCTCGTAGCCCTCTGTCAGAATCCAGAGTTTCAAGAAGATCGGAGGGGGTCAAAATTTCGGCCAAAAACGACAGTGTTACCCCTTGTGTTTTTTTTTTCAGGGCAAAACTTTGACATCCGATATCTCGGCTCTGGAAGGGTCTAGAGCCTCCATTTTTGTGCGCTGGTCGAAGTCTCGTGGCCCTCTGTCAGAATCCAAAGTTTCAAGAAGATCGGAGGGGGTCAAAATTTCGGCCAAAAACGACAGTGTTACCCCTTATGTTTTTTTTTCAGGTCAAAACTTTGACATCCGATATCTCGGCTCTGGAAGGGTCTAGAGCCTCCATTTTTGTGCGCTGGTCGAAGTCTCGAAGCCCTCTGTCAGAATCCAGAATTTCAAGAAGATCGGAGGGGGTCAAAATTTCGGCCAAAAACGACAGTGTTACCCCTTATGTTTTTTTTTTCAGGTCAAAACTTTGACATCCGATATCTCGGCTCTGGAAGGGTCTAGAGCCTCCATTTTTGCACACTGGTCGAAGTCTCGAAGCCCTCTGTCAGAATCCAGAGTTTCAAGAAGATCGGAGGGGGTCAAAATTTCGGCCAAAAACGACAGTGTTACCCCTTATGTTTTTTTTTCGGGTCAAAACTTTGACATCCGATATCTCGGCTCTGGAAGGGTCTAGAGCCTCCATTTTTGCGCGCTGGTCGAAGTCTCGTGGCCCTCTGTCAGAATCCAGAGTTTCAAGAAGATCGGAGGGGGTCAAAATTTCGTCCAAAAACGACAGTGTTACCCCTTATGTTTTTTTTTCAGGTCAAAACTTTGACATCCGATATCTCGGCTCTGGAAGGGTCTAGAGCCTCCATTTTTGCGCGCTGGTCGAAGTCTCGTGGCCCTCTGTCAGAATCCAGAGTTTCAAGAAGATCGGAGGGGGTCAAAATTTCGGCCAAAAACGACAGTGTTACCCCTTATGTTTTTTTTTCAGGTCAAAACTTTGACATCCGATATCTCGGCTCTGGAAGGGTCTAGAGCCTCCATTTTTGCGCGCTGGTCGAAGTCGCGTGGCCCTCTGTCAGAATCCAGAGTTTCAAGAAGATCGGAGGGGGTCAAAATTTCGGCCAAAAACGACAGTGTTACCCCTTATGTTTTTTTTTTCGGGTCAAAACTTTGACATCCGATATCTCGGCTCTGGAAGGGTCTAGAGCCTCCATTTTTGCGCGCTGGTCGAAGTCTCGTAGCCCTCTGTCAGAATCCAGAGTTTCAAGAAGATCGGAGGGGGTCAAAATTTCGGCCAAAAACGACAGTGTTACCCCTTGTGTTTTTTTTTTCAGGGCAAAACTTTGACATCCGATATCTCGGCTCTGGAAGGGTCTAGAGCCTCCATTTTTGTGCGCTGGTCGAAGTCTCGTGGCCCTCTGTCAGAATCCAAAGTTTCAAGAAGATCGGAGGGGGTCAAAATTTCGGCCAAAAACGACAGTGTTACCCCTTATGTTTTTTTTTCAGGTCAAAACTTTGACATCCAATATCTCGGCTCTGGAAGGGTCTAGAGCCTCCATTTTTGTGCGCTGGTCGAAGTCTCGAAGCCCTCTGTCAGAATCCAGAGTTTCAAGAAGATCGGAGGGGGTCAAAATTTCGGCCAAAAACGACAGTGTTACCCCTTATGTTTTTTTTTTTCAGGTCAAAACTTTGACATCCGATATCTCGGCTCTGGAAGGGTCTAGAGCCTCCATTTTTGCACACTGGTCGAAGTCTCGAAGCCCTCTGTCAGAATCCAGAGTTTCAAGAAGATCGGAGGGGGTCAAAATTTCGGCCAAAAACGACAGTGTTACCCCTTATGTTTTTTTTTTCGGGTCAAAACTTTGACATCCGATATCTCGGCTCTGGAAGGGTCTAGAGCCTCCATTTTTGCGCGCTGGTCGAAGTCTCGTGGCCCTCTGTCAGAATCCAGAGTTTCAAGAAGATCGGAGGGGGTCAAAATTTCGTCCAAAAACGACAGTGTTACCCCTTATGTTTTTTTTTCAGGTCAAAACTTTGACATCCGATATCTCGGCTCTGGAAGGGTCTAGAGCCTCCATTTTTGCGTGCTGGTCGAAGTCTCGAAGCCCTCTGTCAGAATCCAGAGTTTCAAGAAGATCGGAGGGGGTCAAAATTTCGGCCAAAAACGACAGTGTTACCCCTTATGTTTTTTTTTTCGGGTCAAAACTTTGACATCCGATATCTCGGCTCTGGAAGGGTCTAGAGCCTCCATTTTTGCGTGCTGGTCGAAGTCTCGAAGCCCTCTGTCAGAATCCAGAGTTTCAAGAAGATCGGAGGGGGTCAAAATTTCGGCCAAAAACAACAGTGTTACCCCTTATGTTTTTTTTTTCGGGTCAAAACTTTGACATCCGATATCTCGGCTCTGGAAGGGTCTAGAGCCTCCATTTTTGCGCGCTGGTCGAAGTCTCGTGGCCCTCTGTCAGAATCCAGAGTTTCAAGAAGATCGGAGGGGGTAAAAATTTCGGCCAAAAACGACAGTGTTACCCCTTGTGTTTTTTTTTCAGGGCAAAACTTTGACATCCGATATCTCGGCTCTGGAAGGGTCTAGAGCCTCCATTTTTGTGCGCTGGTCGAAGTCTCGTGGCCCTCTGTCAGAATCCAAAGTTTCAAGAAGATCGGAGGGGGTCAAAATTTCGGCCAAAAACGACAGTGTTACCCCTTATGTTTTTTTTTCAGGTCAAAACTTTGACATCCGATATCTCGGCTCTGGAAGGGTCTAGAGCCTCCATTTTTGCGCGCTGGTCGAAGTCTCGTGGCCCTCTGTCAGAATCCAGAGTTTCAAGAAGATCGGAGGGGGTCAAAATTTCGGCCAAAAACGACAGTGTTACCCCTTATGTTTTTTTTTCAGGTCAAAACTTTGACATCCGATATCTCGGCTCTGGAAGGGTCTAGAGCCTCCATTTTTGCGCGCTGGTCGAAGTCTCGTGGCCCTCTGTCAGAATCCAGAGTTTCAAGAAGATCGGAGGGGGTCAAAATTTCGGCCAAAAACGACAGTGTTTACCCTTATGTTTTTTTTTTCAGGTCAAAACTTTGACATCCGATATCTCGGCTCTGGAAGGGTCTAGAGCCTCCATTTTTGCGCGCTGGTCGAAGTCTCGTGGCCCTCTGTCAGAATCCAGAGTTTCAAGAAGATCGGAGGGGGTCAAAATTTCGTCCAAAAACGACAGTGTTACCCCTTATGTTTTTTTTTCAGGTCAAAACTTTGACATCCGATATCTCGGCTCTGGAAGGGTCTAGAGCCTCCATTTTTGCGTGCTGGTCGAAGTCTCGAAGCCCTCTGTCAGAATCCAGAGTTTCAAGAAGATCGGAGGGGGTAAAAATTTCAGCCAAAAACGACAGTGTTACCCCTTGTGTTTTTTTTTTCAGGGCAAAACTTTGACATCCGATATCTCGGCTCTGGAAGGGTCTAGAGCCTCCATTTTTGTGCGCTGGTCGAAGTCTCGTGGCCCTCTGTCAGAATCCAAAGTTTCAAGAAGATCGGAGGGGGTCAAAATTTCGGCCAAAAACGACAGTGTTACCCCTTATGTTTTTTTTTTCAGGTCAAAACTTTGACATCCGATATCTCGGCTCTGGAAGGGTCTAGAGCCTCCATTTTTGCGCGCTGGTCGAAGTCTCGTGGCCCTCTGTCAGAATCCAGAGTTTCAAGAAGATCGGAGGGGGTCAAAATTTCGGTCAAAAACGACAGTGTTACCCCTTATGTTTTTTTTTTCAGGTCAAAACTTTGACATCCGATATCTCGGCTCTGGAAGGGTCTAGAGCCTCCATTTTTGCGCGCTGGTCGAAGTCTCGTGGCCCTCTGTCAGAATCCAGAGTTTCAAGAAGATCGGAGGGGGTAAAAATTTCGGCCAAAAACGACAGTGTTACCCCTTGTGTTTTTTTTTCAGGGCAAAACTTTGACATCCGATATCTCGGCTCTGGAAGGGTCTAGAGCCTCCATTTTTGTGCGCTGGTCGAAGTCTCGTGGCCCTCTGTCAGAATCCAAAGTTTCAAGAAGATCGGAGGGGGTCAAAATTTCGGCCAAAAACGACAGTGTTACCCCTTATGTTTTTTTTTCAGGTCAAAACTTTGACATCCGATATCTCGGCTCTGGAAGGGTCTAGAGCCTCCATTTTTGCGCGCTGGTCGAAGTCTCGTGGCCCTCTGTCAGAATCCAGAGTTTCAAGAAGATCGGAGGGGGTCAAAATTTCGGTCAAAAACGACAGTGTTACCCCTTATGTTTTTTTTTTCAGGTCAAAACTTTGACATCCGATATCTCGGCTCTGGAAGGGTCTAGAGCCTCCATTTTTGCGCGCTGGTCGAAGTCTCGTGGCCCTCTGTCAGAATCCAGAGTTTCAAGAAGATCGGAGGGGGTCAAAATTTTGGCCAAAAACGACAGTGTTACCCCTTATGTTTTTTTTTCAGGTCAAAACTTTGACATCCGATATCTCGGCTCTGGAAGGGTCTAGAGCCTCCATTTTTGCGCGCTGGTCGAAGTCTCGTGGCCCTCTGTCAGAATCCAGAGTTTCAAGAAGATCGGAGGGGGTCAAAATTTCGGCCAAAAACGACAGTGTTACCCCTTATGTTTTTTTTTCAGGTCAAAACTTTGACATCCGATATCTCGGCTCTGGAAGGGTCTAGAGCCTCCATTTTTGCGCGCTGGTCGAAGTCTCGTGGCCCTCTGTCAGAATCCAGAGTTTCAAGAAGATCGGAGGGGGTCAAAATTTCGGCCAAAAACGACAGTGTTACCCCTTATGTTTTTTTTTCAGGTCAAAACTTTGACGTCCGATATCTCGGCTCTGGAAGGGTCTAGAGCCTCCATTTTTGCGCGCTGGTCGAAGTCTCGTGGCCCTCTGTCAGAATCCAGAGTTTCAAGAAGATCGGAGGGGGTCAAAATTTCGGCCAAAAACGACAGTGTTACCCCTTATGTTTTTTTTTCAGGTCAAAACTTTGACATCCGATATCTCGGCTCTGGAAGGGTCTAGAGCCTCCATTTTTGCGCGCTGGTCGAAGTCTCGTGGTCCTCTGTCAGAATCCAGAGTTTCAAGAAGATCGGAGGGGGTCAAAATTTCGGCCAAAAACGACAGTGTTACCCCTCATGTTTTTTTTTTTTCAGGTCAAAACTTTGACATCCGATATCTCGGCTCTGGAAGGGTCTAGAGCCTCCATTTTTGCGTGCTGGTCGAAGTCTCGTGGCCCTCTGTCAGAATCCAGAGTTTCAAGAAGATCGGAGGGGGTCAAAATTTCGGCCAAAAACGACAGTGTTACCCCTTATGTTTTTTTTTTTCAGGTCAAAACTTTGACATCCGATATCTCGGCTCTGGAAGGGTCTAGAGCCTCCATTTTTGTGCGCTGGTCGAAGTCTCGTGGCCCTCTGTCAGAATCCAAAGTTTCAAGAAGATCGGAGGGGGTCAAAATTTCGGCCAAAAACGACAGTGTTACCCCTTATGTTTTTTTTTTCAGGTCAAAACTTTGACATCCGATATCTCGGCTCTGGAAGGGTCTAGAGCCTCCATTTTTGCGCGCTGGTCGAAGTCTCGAAGCCCTCTGTCAGAATCCAGAGTTTCAAGAAGATCGGAGGGGGTCAAAATTTCGGCCAAAAACGACAGTGTTACCCCTTATGTTTTTTTTTTCAGGTCAAAACTTTGACATCCGATATCTCGGCTCTGGAAGGGTCTAGAGCCTCCATTTTTGCGCGCTGGTCGAAGTCTCGTGGCCCTCTGTCAGAATCCAGAGTTTCAAGAAGATCGGAGGGGGTAAAAATTTCAGCCAAAAACGACAGTGTTACCCCTTGTGTTTTTTTTTTCAGGGCAAAACTTTGACATCCGATATCTCGGCTCTGGAAGGGTCTAGAGCCTCCATTTTTGTGCGCTGGTCGAAGTCTCGTGGCCCTCTGTCAGAATCCAAAGTTTCAAGAAGATCGGAGGGGGTCAAAATTTCGGCCAAAAACGACAGTGTTACCCCTTATGTTTTTTTTTTCAGGTCAAAACTTTGACATCCGATATCTCGGCTCTGGAAGGGTCTAGAGCCTCCATTTTTGCGCGCTGGTCGAAGTCTCGTGGCCCTCTGTCAGAATCCAGAGTTTCAAGAAGATCGGAGGGGGTCAAAATTTCGGTCAAAAACGACAGTGTTACCCCTTATGTTTTTTTTTTCAGGTCAAAACTTTGACATCCGATATCTCGGCTCTGGAAGGGTCTAGAGCCTCCATTTTTGCGCGCTGGTCGAAGTCTCGTGGCCCTCTGTCAGAATCCAGAGTTTCAAGAAGATCGGAGGGGGTCAAAATTTTGGCCAAAAACGACAGTGTTACCCCTTATGTTTTTTTTTCAGGTCAAAACTTTGACATCCGATATCTCGGCTCTGGAAGGGTCTAGAGCCTCCATTTTTGCGCGCTGGTCGAAGTCTCGTGGCCCTCTGTCAGAATCCAGAGTTTCAAGAAGATCGGAGGGGGTCAAAATTTCGGCCAAAAACGACAGTGTTACCCCTTATGTTTTTTTTTCAGGTCAAAACTTTGACATCCGATATCTCGGCTCTGGAAGGGTCTAGAGCCTCCATTTTTGCGCGCTGGTCGAAGTCTCGTGGCCCTCTGTCAGAATCCAGAGTTTCAAGAAGATCGGAGGGGGTCAAAATTTCGGCCAAAAACGACAGTGTTACCCCTTATGTTTTTTTTTCAGGTCAAAACTTTGACATCCGATATCTCGGCTCTGGAAGGGTCTAGAGCCTCCATTTTTGCGCGCTGGTCGAAGTCTCGTGGCCCTCTGTCAGAATCCAGAGTTTCAAGAAGATCGGAGGGGGTCAAAATTTCGGCCAAAAACGACAGTGTTACCCCTTATGTTTTTTTTTCAGGTCAAAACTTTGACGTCCGATATCTCGGCTCTGGAAGGGTCTAGAGCCTCCATTTTTGCGCGCTGGTCGAAGTCTCGTGGCCCTCTGTCAGAATCCAGAGTTTCAAGAAGATCGGAGGGGGTCAAAATTTCGGCCAAAAACGACAGTGTTACCCCTTATGTTTTTTTTTCAGGTCAAAACTTTGACATCCGATATCTCGGCTCTGGAAGGGTCTAGAGCCTCCATTTTTGCGCGCTGGTCGAAGTCTCGTGGTCCTCTGTCAGAATCCAGAGTTTCAAGAAGATCGGAGGGGGTCAAAATTTCGGCCAAAAACGACAGTGTTACCCCTCATGTTTTTTTTTTTTCAGGTCAAAACTTTGACATCCGATATCTCGGCTCTGGAAGGGTCTAGAGCCTCCATTTTTGCGTGCTGGTCGAAGTCTCGTGGCCCTCTGTCAGAATCCAGAGTTTCAAGAAGATCGGAGGGGGTCAAAATTTCGGCCAAAAACGACAGTGTTACCCCTTATGTTTTTTTTTTTCAGGTCAAAACTTTGACATCCGATATCTCGGCTCTGGAAGGGTCTAGAGCCTCCATTTTTGTGCGCTGGTCGAAGTCTCGTGGCCCTCTGTCAGAATCCAAAGTTTCAAGAAGATCGGAGGGGGTCAAAATTTCGGCCAAAAACGACAGTGTTACCCCTTATGTTTTTTTTTTCAGGTCAAAACTTTGACATCCGATATCTCGGCTCTGGAAGGGTCTAGAGCCTCCATTTTTGCGCGCTGGTCGAAGTCTCGAAGCCCTCTGTCAGAATCCAGAGTTTCAAGAAGATCGGAGGGGGTCAAAATTTCGGCCAAAAACGACAGTGTTACCCCTTATGTTTTTTTTTTCAGGTCAAAACTTTGACATCCGATATCTCGGCTCTGGAAGGGTCTAGAGCCTCCATTTTTGCGCGCTGGTCGAAGTCTCGTGGCCCTCTGTCAGAATCCAAAGTTTCAAGAAGATCGGAGGGGGTCAAAATTTCGGCCAAAAACGACAGTGTTACCCCTTATGTTTTTTTTTCAGGTCAAAACTTTGACATCCGATATCTCGGCTCTGGAAGGGTCTAGAGCCTCCATTTTTGCGCGCTGGTCGAAGTCTCGAAGCCCTCTGTCAGAATCCAGAGTTTCAAGAAGATCGGAGGGGGTCAAAATTTCGGCCAAAAACGACAGTGTTACCCCTTATGTTTTTTTTTCGGGTCAAAACTTTGACATCCGATATCTCGGCTCTGGAAGGGTCTAGAGCCTCCATTTTTGCGCGCTGGTCGAAGTCTCGTGGCCCTCTGTCAGAATCCAAAGTTTCAAGAAGATCGGAGGGGGTCAAAATTTCGGCCAAAAACGACAGTGTTACCCCTTATGTTTTTTTTTTCAGGTCAAAACTTTGACATCCGATATCTCGGCTCTGGAAGGGTCTAGAGCCTCCATTTTTGCGCGCTGGTCGAAGTCTCGTGGCCCTCTGTCAGAATCCAGAGTTTCAAGAAGATCGGAGGGGGTCAAAATTTCGGCCAAAAACGACAGTGTTACCCCTTATGTTTTTTTTTTCAGGTCAAAACTTTGACATCCGATATCTCGGCTCTGGAAGGGTCTAGAGCCTCCATTTTTGCGCGCTGGTCGAAGTCTCGTGGCCCTCTGTCAGAATCCAGAGTTTCAAGAAGATCGGAGGGGGTCAAAATTTCGGCCAAAAACGACAGTGTTACCCCTTATGTTTTTTTTTCAGGTCAAAACTTTGACATCCGATATCTCGGCTCTGGAAGGGTCTAGAGCCTCCATTTTTGCGCGCTGGTCGAAGTCTCGTGGCCCTCTGTCAGAATCCAGAGTTTCAAGAAGATCGGAGGGGGTCAAAATTTCGGCCAAAAACGACAGTGTTACCCCTTATGTTTTTTTTTTCAGGTCAAAACTTTGACATCCGATATCTCGGCTCTGGAAGGGTCTAGAGCCTCCATTTTTGCGCGCTGGTCGAAGTCTCGTGGCCCTCTGTCAGAATCCAGAGTTTCAAGAAGATCGGAGGGGGTCAAAATTTCGGCCAAAAACGACAGTGTTACCCCTTATGTTTTTTTTTCAGGTCAAAACTTTGACATCCGATATCTCGGCTCTGGAAGGGTCTAGAGCCTCCATTTTTGCGCGCTGGTCGAAGTCTCGTGGCCCTCTGTCAGAATCCAGAGTTTCAAGAAGATCGGAGGGGGTCAAAATTTCGGCCAAAAACGACAGTGTTACCCCTTATGTTTTTTTTTCAGGTCAAAACTTTGACATCCGATATCTCGGCTCTGGAAGGGTCTAGAGCCTCCATTTTTGCGCGCTGGTCGAAGTCTCGTGGCCCTCTGTCAGAATCCAGAGTTTCAAGAAGATCGGAGGGGGTCAAAATTTCGGCCAAAAACGACAGTGTTACCCCTTATGTTTTTTTTTTTTCGGGTCAAAACTTTGACATCCGATATCTCGGCTCTGGAAAGGTCTAGAGCCTCCATTTTTGCGCGCTGGTCGAAGTCTCGTGGCCCTCTGTCAGAATCCAGAGTTTCAAGAAGATCGGAGGGGGTCAAAATTTCGGCCAAAAACGACAGTGTTACCCCTTATGTTTTTTTTTCAGGTCAAAACTTTGACATCCGATATCTCGGCTCTGGAAGGGTCTAGAGCCTCCATTTTTGTGCGCTGGTCGAAGTCTCGTGGCCCTCTGTCAGAATCCAGAGTTTCAAGAAGATTGGAGGGGGTCAAAATTTCGGCCAAAAACGACAGTGTTACCCCTTATGTTTTTTTTTTCAGGTCAAAACTTTGACATCCGATATCTCGGCTCTGGAAGGGTCTAGAGCCTCCATTTTTGCGCGCTGGTCGAAGTCTTCCAGAGCCGAGATATCGGATGTCAAAGTTTTGACCTGAAAAAAAAAACATAAGGGGTAACACTGTCGTTTTTGGACGAAATTTTTACCCCCTCCGATCTTCTTGAAACTCTGGATTCTGACAGAGGGCCACGAGACTTCGACCAGCGCGCAAAAATGGAGGCTCTAGACCCTTCCAGAGCCGAGATATCGGATGTCAAAGTTTTGACCCGAAAAAAAAAAACATAAGGGGTAACACTGTCGTTTTTGGCCGAAATTTTGACCCCCTCCGATCTTCTTGAAACTCTGGATTCTGACAGAGGGCCACGAGACTTCGACCAGCGCGCAAAAATGGAGGCTCTAGACCCTTCCAGAGCCGAGATATCGGATGTCAAAGTTTTGACCTGAAAAAAAAAACATAAGGGGTAACACTGTCGTTTTTGGCCGAAATTTTGACCCCCTCCGATCTTCTTGAAACTCTGGATTCTGACAGAGGGCCACGAGACTTCGACCAGCGCGCAAAAATGGAGGCTCTAGACCCTTCCAGAGCCGAGATATCGGATGTCAAAGTTTTGACCTGAAAAAAAAACATAAGGGGTAACACTGTCGTTTTTGGCCAAAATTTTGACCCCCTCCGATCTTCTTGAAACTCTGGATTCTGACAGAGGGCCACGAGACTTCGACCAGCGCGCAAAAATGGAGGCTCTAGACCCTTCCAGAGCCGAGATATCGGATATCAAAGTTTTGACCTGAAAAAAAAACATAAGGGGTAACACTGTCGTTTTTGGCCGAAATTTTGACCCCCTCCGATCTTCTTGAAACTCTGGATTCTGACAGAGGGCCACGAGACTTCGACCAGCGCGCAAAAATGGAGGCTCTAGACCCTTCCAGAGCCGAGATATCGGATGTCAAAGTTTTGACCTGAAAAAAAAACATAAGGGGTAACACTGTCGTTTTTGGCCGAAATTTTGACCCCCTCCGATCTTCTTGAAACTCTGGATTCTGACAGAGGGCCACGAGACTTCGACCAGCGCGCAAAAATGGAGGCTCTAGACCCTTCCAGAGCCGAGATATCGGACGTCAAAGTTTTGACCTGAAAAAAAAACATAAGGGGTAACACTGTCGTTTTTGGCCGAAATTTTGACCCCCTCCGATCTTCTTGAAACTCTGGATTCTGACAGAGGGCCACGAGACTTCGACCAGCGCGCAAAAATGGAGGCTCTAGACCCTTCCAGAGCCGAGACATCGGATGTCAAAGTTTTGACCTGAAAAAAAAACATAAGGGGTAACACTGTCGTTTTTGGCCGAAATTTTGACCCCCTCCGATCTTCTTGAAACTCTGGATTCTGACAGAGGGCCACGAGACTTCGACCAGCGCGCAAAAATGGAGGCTCTAGACCCTTCCAGAGCCGAGATGTCGGATGTCAAAGTTTTGACCTGAAAAAAAAAACATAAGGGGTAACACTGTCGTTTTTGGCCGAAATTTTGACCCCCTCCGATCTTCTTGAAACTCTGGATTCTGACAGAGGGCCACGAGACTTCGACCAGCGCGCAAAAATGGAGGCTCTAGACCCTTCCAGAGCCGAGATATCGGATGTCAAAGTTTTGACCTGAAAAAAAAACATAAGGGGTAACACTGTCGTTTTTGGCCGAAATTTTGACCCCCTCCGATCTTCTTGAAACTCTGGATTCTGACAGAGGGCCACAAGACTTCGACCAGCGCGCAAAAATGGAGGCTCTAGACCCTTCCAGAGCCGAGATATCGGATGTCAAAGTTTTGACCTGAAAAAAAAAAAACATAAGGGGTAACACTGTCGTTTTTGGCCGAAATTTTGACCCCCTTCGATCTTCTTGAAACTCTGGATTCTGACAGAGGGCCACGAGACTTCGACCAGCGCGCAAAAATGGAGGCTCTAGACCCTTCCAGAGCCGAGATATCGGATGTCAAAGTTTTGACCTGAAAAAAAAACATAAGGGGTAACACTGTCGTTTTTGGCCGAAATTTTGACCCCCTCCGATCTTCTTGAAACTCTGGATTCTGGCAGAGGGCCACGAGACTTCGACCAGCGCGCAAAAATGGAGGCTCTAGACCCTTCCAGAGCCGAGATATCGGATGTCAAAGTTTTGACCTGAAAAAAAAACATAAGGGGTAACACTGTCGTTTTTGGCCAAAATTTTGACCCCCTCCGATCTTCTTGAAACTCTGGATTCTGACAGAGGGCCACGAGACTTCGACCAGCGCGCAAAAATGGAGGCTCTAGACCCTTCCAGAGCCGAGATATCGGATATCAAAGTTTTGACCTGAAAAAAAAAACATAAGGGGTAACACTGTCGTTTTTAGCCGAAATTTTGACCCCCTCCGATCTTCTTGAAACTCTGGATTCTGACAGAGGGCCACGAGACTTCGACCAGCGCGCAAAAATGGAGGCTCTAGACCCTTCCAGAGCCGAGATATCGGATGTCAAAGTTTTGACCTGAAAAAAAAACATAAGGGGTAACACTGTCGTTTTTGGCCGAAATTTTGACCCCCTCCGATCTTCTTGAAACTCTGGATTCTGACAGAGGGCCACGAGACTTCGACCAGCGCGCAAAAATGGAGGCTCTAGACCCTTCCAGAGCCGAGACATCGGATGTCAAAGTTTTGACCTGAAAAAAAAAACATAAGGGGTAACACTGTCGTTTTTGGCCGAAATTTTGACCCCCTCCGATCTTCTTGAAACTCTGGATTCTGACAGAGGGCCACGAGTCTTCGACCAGCGCGCAAAAATGGAGGCTCTAGACCCTTCCAGAGCCGAGATATCGGACGTCAAAGTTTTGACCTGAAAAAAAAACATAAGGGGTAACACTGTCATTTTTGGCCGAAATTTTGACCCCCTCCGATCTTCTTGAAACTCTGGATTC
Source organism: Cyprinella venusta (assembly GCA_038021265.1). Taxonomy (NCBI): domain Eukaryota; kingdom Metazoa; phylum Chordata; class Actinopteri; order Cypriniformes; family Leuciscidae; genus Cyprinella; species Cyprinella venusta. The sequence continues at coordinate 50,959,781 of CM075864.1, forward strand.
TGACAGAGGGCCACGAGACTTCGACCAGCACGCAAAAATGGAGGCTCTAGACCCTTCCAGAGCCGAGATATCGGATGTCAAAGTTTTGACCTGAAAAAAAAAACATAAGGGGTAACACTGTCGTTTTTGGCCGAAATTTTGACCCCCTCCGATCTTCTTGAAACTCTGGATTCTGACAGAGGGCCACGAGACTTCGACCAGCGCGCAAAAATGGAGGCTCTAGACCCTTCCAGAGCCGAGATATCGGATGTCAAAGTTTTGACCTGAAAAAAAAACATAAGGGGTAACACTGTCGTTTTTTTTTTTTTTAGGGCAAAACTTTGACATCAGATATCTCGGCTAGAGCCTCCATTTTTGCGCGCTGGTCGAAGTCTCGTGGCCCTCTGTCAGAATCCAGAGTTTCAAGAAGATCGGAGGGGGTCAAAGTTTCGGCCAAAAACGACAGTGTTACCCCTTATGTTTTTTTTTTCAGGTCAAAACTTTGACATCCGATATCTCGGCTCTGGAAGGGTCTAGAGCCTCCATTTTTGCGCGCTGGTCGAAGTCTCGTGGCCCTCTGTCAGAATCCAGAGTTTCAAGAAGATCGGAGGGGGTCAAAATTTCGGCCAAAAACGACAGTGTTACCCCTTATGTTTTTTTTTTCGGGTCAAAACTTTGACATCCGTTATCTCGGCTCTGGAAGGGTCTAGAGCCTCCATTTTTGCGCGCTGGTCGAAGTCTCGTAGCCCTCTGTCAGAATCCAGAGTTTCAAGAAGATCGGAGGGGGTCAAAATTTCGTCCAAAAACGACAGTGTTACCCCTTGTGTTTTTTTTTTTCAGGGCAAAACTTTGACATCCGATATCTCGGCTCTGGAAGGGTCTAGAGCCTCCATTTTTGCGCGCTGGTCGAAGTCTTGTGGCCCTCTGTCAGAATCCAGAGTTTCAAGAAGATCGGAGGGGGTCAAAATTTCGGCCAAAAACGACAGTGTTACCCCTTATGTTTTTTTTTCAGGTCAAAACTTTGACATCCGATATCTCGGCTCTGGGAGGGTCTAGAGCCTCCATTTTTGTGCGCTGGTCGAAGTCTCGTGGCCCTCTGTCAGAATCCAAAGTTTCAAGAAGATCGGAGGGGGTCAAAATTTCGGCCAAAAACGACAGTGTTACCCCTCATGTTTTTTTTTCAGGTCAAAACTTTGACATCCGATATCTCGGCTCTGGAAGGGTCTAGAGCCTCCATTTCTGCGCGCTGGTCGAAGTCTCGAAGCCCTCTGTCAGAATCCAGAGTTTCAAGAAGATCGGAGGGGGTCAAAATTTCGGCCAAAAACGACAGTGTTACCCCTTATGTTTTTTTTTTCAGGTCAAAACTTTGACATCCGATATCTCGGCTCTGGAAGGGTCTAGAGCTTCCATTTTTGCGCGCTGGTCGAAGTCTCGTGGCCCTCTGTCAGAATCCAAAGTTTCAAGAAGATCGGAGGGGGTCAAAATTCCGGCCAAAAACGACAGTGTTACCCCTTATGTTTTTTTTTTCAGGTCAAAACTTTGACATCCGATATCTCGGCTCTGGAAGGGTCTAGAGCCTCCATTTTTGCGCGCTGGTCGAAGTCTCGTGGCCCTCTGTCAGAATCCAGAGTTTCAAGAAGATCGGAGGGGGTCAAAATTTCGGCCAAAAACGACAGTGTTACCCCTTATGTTTTTTTTTTCAGGTCAAAACTTTGACATCCGATATCTCGGCTCTGGAAGGGTCTAGAGCTTCCATTTTTGCGCGCTGGTCGAAGTCTCGTGGCCCTCTGTCAGAATCCAAAGTTTCAAGAAGATCGGAGGGGGTCAAAATTTCGGCCAAAAACGACAGTGTTACCCCTTATGTTTTTTTTTCAGGTCAAAACTTTGACATCCGATATCTCGGCTCTGGAAGGGTCTAGAGCCTCCATTTTTGCGCGCTGGTCGAAGTCTCGTAGCCCTCTGTCAGAATCCAGAGTTTCAAGAAGATCGGAGGGGGTCAAAATTTCGGCCAAAAACGACAGTGTTACCCCTTATGTTTTTTTTTTCAGGTCAAAACTTTGACATCCGATATCTCGGCTCTGGAAGGGTCTAGAGCCTCCATTTTTGCGCGCTGGTCGAAGTCTCGTGGCCCTCTGTCAGAATCCAGAGTTTCAAGAAGATCGGAGGGGGTCAAAATTTCGGCCAAAAACGACAGTGTTACCCCTTATGTTTTTTTTTCAGGTCAAAACTTTGACATCGGATATCTCGGCTCTGGAAGGGTCTAGAGCCTCCATTTTTGCGCGCTGGTCGAAGTCTCGTGGCCCTCTGTCAGAATCCAGAGTTTCAAGAAGATCGGAGGGGGTCAAAATTTCGGCCAAAAACGACAGTGTTACCCCTTATGTTTTTTTTTCAGGTCAAAACTTTGACATCCGATATCTCGGCTCTGGAAGGGTCTAGAGCCTCCATTTTTGCGTGCTGGTCGAAGTCTCGTGGCCCTCTGTCAGAATCCAGAGTTTCAAGAAGATCGGAGGGGGTCAAAATTTCGGCCAAAAACGACAGTGTTACCCCTTATGTTTTTTTTTCAGGTCAAAACTTTGACATCCGATATCTCGGCTCTGGAAGGGTCTAGAGCCTCCATTTTTGCGCGCTGGTCGAAGTCTCGTGGCCCTCTGTCAGAATCCAGAGTTTCAAGAAGATCGGAGGGGGTCAAAATTTCGGCCAAAAACGACAGTGTTACCCCTTATGTTTTTTTTTCTGGTCAAAACTTTGACATCCGATATCTCGGCTCTGGAAGGGTCTAGAGCCTCCATTTTTGCGCGCTGGTCGAAGTCTCGTGGCCCTCTGTCAGAATCCAGAGTTTTAAGAAGATCGGAGGGGGTCAAAATTTCGGCCAAAAACGACAGTGTTACCCCTTATGTTTTTTTTTCAGGTCAAAACTTTGACATCCGATATCTCGGCTCTGGAAGGGTCTAGAGCCTCCATTTTTGCGCGCTGGTCGAAGTCTCGTGGCCCTCTGTCAGAATCCAGAGTTTCAAGAAGATCGGAGGGGGTCAAAATTTCGGCCAAAAACGACAGTGTTACCCCTTATGTTTTTTTTTCAGGTCAAAACTTTGACATCCGATATCTCGGCTCTGGAAGGGTCTAGAGCCTCCATTTTTGCGCGCTGGTCGAAGTCTCGTGGTCCTCTGTCAGAATCCAGAGTTTCAAGAAGATCGGAGGGGGTCAAAATTTCGGCCAAAAACGACAGTGTTACCCCTCATGTTTTTTTTTTCGGGTCAAAACTTTGATATCCGATATCTCGGCTCTGGAAGGGTCTAGAGCCTCCATTTTTGCGCGCTGGTCGAAGTCTCGTGGCCCTCTGTCAGAATCCAGAGTTTCAAGAAGATCGGAGGGGGTCAAAATTTCGTCCAAAAACGACAGTGTTACCCCTTATGTTTTTTTTTTCAGGTCAAAACTTTGACATCCGATATCTTGGCTCTGGAAGGGTCTAGAGCCTCCATTTTTGTGCGCTGGTCGAAGTCTCGTGGCCCTCTGTCAGAATCCAAAGTTTCAAGAAGATCGGAGGGGGTCAAAATTTCAGCCAAAAACGACAGTGTTACCCCTTGTGTTTTTTTTTTCAGGGCAAAACTTTGACATCTGATATCTCGGCTCTGGAAGGGTCTAGAGCCTCCATTTTTGTGCGCTGGTCGAAGTCTCGTGGCCCTCTGTCAGAATCCAAAGTTTCAAGAAGATCGGAGGGGGTCAAAATTTCGGCCAAAAACGACAGTGTTACCCCTTATGTTTTTTTTTCAGGTCAAAACTTTGACATCCGATATCTCGGCTCTGGAAGGGTCTAGAGCCTCCATTTTTGCGCGCTGGTCGAAGTCTCGTGGCCCTCTGTCAGAATCCAGAGTTTCAAGAAGATCGGAGGGGGTCAAAATTTCGGCCAAAAACGACAGTGTTACCCCTTATGTTTTTTTTTTCAGGTCAAAACTTTGACATCCGATATCTCGGCTCTGGAAGGGTCTAGAGCCTCCATTTTTGCGCGCTGGTCGAAGTCTCGTGGCCCTCTGTCAGAATCCAGAGTTTCAAGAAGATCGGAGGGGGTCAAAATTTTGGCCAAAAACGACAGTGTTACCCCTTATGTTTTTTTTTCAGGTCAAAACTTTGACATCCGATATCTCGGCTCTGGAAGGGTCTAGAGCCTCCATTTTTGCGCGCTGGTCGAAGTCTCGTGGCCCTCTGTCAGAATCCAGAGTTTCAAGAAGATCGGAGGGGGTCAAAATTTCGGCCAAAAACGACAGTGTTACCCCTTATGTTTTTTTTTCAGGTCAAAACTTTGACATCCGATATCTCGGCTCTGGAAGGGTATAGAGCCTCCATTTTTGCGCGCTGGTCGAAGTCTCGTGGCCCTCTGTCAGAATCCAGAGTTTCAAGAAGATCGGAGGGGGTCAAAATTTCGGCCAAAAATGACAGTGTTACCCCTTATGTTTTTTTTTCAGGTCAAAACTTTGACATCCGATATCTCGGCTCTGGAAGGGTCTAGAGCCTCCATTTTTGCGCGCTGGTCGAAGTCTCGTGGCCCTCTGTCAGAATCCAGAGTTTCAAGAAGATCGGAGGGGGTCAAAATTTCGGCCAAAAACGACAGTGTTACCCCTTATGTTTTTTTTTCAGGTCAAAACTTTGACATCCGATATCTCGGCTCTGGAAGGGTCTAGAGCCTCCATTTTTGCGCGCTGGTCGAAGTCTCGTGGCCCTCTGTCAGAATCCAGAGTTTCAAGAAGATCGGAGGGGGTCAAAATTTCGGCCAAAAACGACAGTGTTACCCCTTATGTTTTTTTTTTCAGGTCAAAACTTTGACATCCGATATCTCGGCTCTGGAAGGGTCTAGAGCCTCCATTTTTGCGCGCTGGTCGAAGTCTCGTGGTCCTCTGTCAGAATCCAGAGTTTCAAGAAGATCGGAGGGGGTCAAAATTTCGGCCAAAAACGACAGTGTTACCCCTTATGTTTTTTTTTCAGGTCAAAACTTTGACATCCGATATCTCGGCTCTGGAAGGGTCTAGAGCCTCCATTTTTGCGTGCTGGTCGAAGTCTCGAAGCCCTCTGTCAGAATCCAGAGTTTCAAGAAGATCGGAGGGGGTCAAAATTTCGGCCAAAAACGACAGTGTTACCCCTTATGTTTTTTTTTTCGGGTCAAAACTTTGACATCCGATATCTCGGCTCTGGAAGGGTCTAGAGCCTCCATTTTTGCGCGCTGGTCGAAGTCTCGTGGCCCTCTGTCAGAATCCAGAGTTTCAAGAAGATCGGAGGGGGTCAAAATTTCGGCCAAAAACGACAGTGTTACCCCTTATGTTTTTTTTTCAGGTCAAAACTTTGACATCCGATATCTCGGCTCTGGAAGGGTCTAGAGCCTCCATTTTTGCGCGCTGGTCGAAGTCTCGTGGCCCTCTGTCAGAATCCAGAGTTTCAAGAAGATCGGAGGGGGTCAAAATTTCGGCCAAAAACGACAGTGTTACCCCTTATGTTTTTTTTTTCAGGTCAAAACTTTGACATCCGATATCTCGGCTCTGGAAGGGTCTAGAGCCTCCATTTTTGCGCGCTGGTCGAAGTCTCGTGGCCCTCTGTCAGAATCCAGAGTTTCAAGAAGATCGGAGGGGGTCAAAATTTTGGCCAAAAACGACAGTGTTACCCCTTATGTTTTTTTTTCAGGTCAAAACTTTGACATCCGATATCTCGGCTCTGGAAGGGTCTAGAGCCTCCATTTTTGCGCGCTGGTCGAAGTCTCGTGGCCCTCTGTCAGAATCCAGAGTTTCAAGAAGATCGGAGGGGGTCAAAATTTCGGCCAAAAACGACAGTGTTACCCCTTATGTTTTTTTTTTCAGGTCAAAACTTTGACATCCGATATCTCGGCTCTGGAAGGGTCTAGAGCCTCCATTTTTGCGCGCTGGTCGAAGTCTCGTGGCCCTCTGTCAGAATCCAGAGTTTCAAGAAGATCGGAGGGGGTCAAAATTTCGGCCAAAAATGACAGTGTTACCCCTTATGTTTTTTTTTCAGGTCAAAACTTTGACATCCGATATCTCGGCTCTGGAAGGGTCTAGAGCCTCCATTTTTGCGCGCTGGTCGAAGTCTCGTGGCCCTCTGTCAGAATCCAGAGTTTCAAGAAGATCGGAGGGGGTCAAAATTTCGGCCAAAAACGACAGTGTTACCCCTTATGTTTTTTTTTCAGGTCAAAACTTTGACATCCGATATCTCGGCTCTGGAAGGGTCTAGAGCCTCCATTTTTGCGCGCTGGTCGAAGTCTCGTGGCCCTCTGTCAGAATCCAGAGTTTCAAGAAGATCGGAGGGGGTCAAAATTTCGGCCAAAAACGACAGTGTTACCCCTTATGTTTTTTTTTTCAGGTCAGAACTTTGACATCCGATATCTCGGCTCTGGAAGGGTCTAGAGCCTCCATTTTTGCGCGCTGGTCGAAGTCTCGTGGTCCTCTGTCAGAATCCAGAGTTTCAAGAAGATCGGAGGGGGTCAAAATTTCGGCCAAAAACGACAGTGTTACCCCTTATGTTTTTTTTTCAGGTCAAAACTTTGACATCCGATATCTCGGCTCTGGAAGGGTCTAGAGCCTCCATTTTTGCGTGCTGGTCGAAGTCTCGAAGCCCTCTGTCAGAATCCAGAGTTTCAAGAAGATCGGAGGGGGTCAAAATTTCGGCCAAAAACGACAGTGTTACCCCTTATGTTTTTTTTTTCGGGTCAAAACTTTGACATCCGATATCTCGGCTCTGGAAGGGTCTAGAGCCTCCATTTTTGCGCGCTGGTCGAAGTCTCGTGGCCCTCTGTCAGAATCCAGAGTTTCAAGAAGATCGGAGGGGGTCAAAATTTCGGCCAAAAACGACAGTGTTACCCCTTATGTTTTTTTTTTTCGGGTCAAAACTTTGACATCCGATATCTCGGCTCTGGAAGGGTCTAGAGCCTCCATTTTTGCGCGCTGGTCGAAGTCTCGTGGCCCTCTGTCAGAATCCAGAGTTTCAAGAAGATCGGAGGGGGTCAAAATTTCGGCCAAAAACGACAGTGTTACCCCTTATGTTTTTTTTTTTCGGGTCAAAACTTTGACATCCGATATCTCGGCTCTGGAAGGGTCTAGAGCCTCCATTTTTGCGCGCTGGTCGAAGTCTCGTGGCCCTCTGTCAGAATCCAGAGTTTCAAGAAGATCGGAGGGGGTCAAAATTTCGGCCAAAAACGACAGTGTTACCCCTTATGTTTTTTTTTCAGGTCAAAACTTTGACATCCGATATCTCAGCTCTGGAAGGGTCTAGAGCCTCCATTTTTGTGCGCTGGTCGAAGTCTCGTGGCCCTCTGTCAGAATCCAGAGTTTCAAGAAGATCGGAGGGGGTCAAAATTTCGGCCAAAAACGACAGTGTTACCCCTTATGTTTTTTTTTTTCAGGTCAAAACTTTGACATCCGATATCTCGGCTCTGGAAGGGTCTAGAGCCTCCATTTTTGCGCGCTGGTCGAAGTCTCGTGGCCCTCTGTCAGAATCCAGAGTTTCAAGAAGATCGGAGGGGGTCAAAATTTCGGCCAAAAACGACAGTGTTACCCCTTATGTTTTTTTTTTCAGGTCAAAACTTTGACATCCGATATCTCGGCTCTGGAAGGGTCTAGAGCTTCCATTTTTGCGCGCTGGTCGAAGTCTCGTGGCCCTCTGTCAGAATCCAAAGTTTCAAGAAGATCGGAGGGGGTCAAAATTTCGGCCAAAAACGACAGTGTTACCCCTTATGTTTTTTTTTCAGGTCAAAACTTTGACATCCGATATCTCGGCTCTGGAAGGGTCTAGAGCCTCCATTTTTGCGCGCTGGTCGAAGTCTCGTAGCCCTCTGTCAGAATCCAGAGTTTCAAGAAGATCGGAGGGGGTCAAAATTTCGGCCAAAAACGACAGTGTTACCCCTTGTGTTTTTTTTTCAGGGCAAAACTTTGACATCCGATATCTCGGCTCTGGAAGGGTCTAGAGCCTCCATTTTTGCGCGCTGGTCGAAGTCTCGTGGCCCTCTGTCAGAATCCAGAGTTTCAAGAAGATCGGAGGGGGTCAAAATTTCGGCCAAAAACGACAGTGTTACCCCTTGTGTTTTTTTTTTTCAGGGCAAAACTTTGACATCCGATATCTCGGCTCTGGAAGGGTCTAGAGCCTCCATTTTTGTGCGCTGGTCGAAGTCTCGTGGCCCTCTGTCAGAATCCAAAGTTTCAAGAAGATCGGAGAGGGTCAAAATTTCGGCCAAAAACGACAGTGTTACCCCTTATGTTTTTTTTTTCAGGTCAAAACTTTGACATCCGATATCTCGGCTCTGGAAGGGTCTAGAGCCTCCATTTTTGCGCGCTGGTCGAAGTCTCGTGGCCCTCTGTCAGAATCCAGAGTTTCAAGAAGATCGGAGGGGGTCAAAATTTCGGCCAAAAACGACAGTGTTACCCCTTATGTTTTTTTTCAGGTCAAAACTTTGACATCCGATATCTCGGCTCTGGAAGGGTCTAGAGCCTCCATTTTTGCGTGCTGGTCGAAGTCTCGTGGCCCTCTGTCAGAATCCAGAGTTTCAAGAAGATCGGAGGGGGTCAAAATTTTGGCCAAAAACGACAGTGTTACCCCTTATGTTTTTTTTTCAGGTCAAAACTTTGACATCCGATATCTCGGCTCTGGAAGGGTCTAGAGCCTCCATTTTTGCGCGCTGGTCGAAGTCTCGTGGCCCTCTGTCAGAATCCAGAGTTTCAAGAAGATCGGAGGGGGTCAAAATTTCGGCCAAAAACGACAGTGTTACCCCTTATGTTTTTTTTTCAGGTCAAAACTTTGACATCCGATATCTCGGCTCTGGAAGGGTCTAGAGCCTCCATTTTTGCGCGCTGGTCGAAGTCTCGTGGCCCTCTGTCAGAATCCAGAGTTTCAAGAAGATCGGAGGGGGTCAAAATTTCGGCCAAAAACGACAGTGTTACCCCTTATGTTTTTTTTTCTGGTCAAAACTTTGACATCCGATATCTCGGCTCTGGAAGGGTCTAGAGCCTCCATTTTTGCGCGCTGGTCGAAGTCTCGTGGCCCTCTGTCAGAATCCAGAGTTTTAAGAAGATCGGAGGGGGTCAAAATTTCGGCCAAAAACGACAGTGTTACCCCTTATGTTTTTTTTTTTCAGGTCAAAACTTTGACATCCGATATCTCGGCTCTGGAAGGGTCTAGAGCCTCCATTTTTGTGCGCTGGTCGATGTCTCGTGGCCCTCTGTCAGAATCCAAAGTTTCAAGAAGATCGGAGGGGGTCAAAATTTCGGCCAAAAACGACAGTGTTACCCCTTATGTTTTTTTTTTCAGGTCAAAACTTTGACATCCGATATCTCGGCTCTGGAAGGGTCTAGAGCCTCCATTTTTGCGCGCTGGTCGAAGTCTCGAAGCCCTCTGTCAGAATCCAGAGTTTCAAGAAGATCGGAGGGGGTCAAAATTTCGGCCAAAAACGACAGTGTTACCCCTTATGTTTTTTTTTTCAGGTCAAAACTTTGACATCCGATATCTCGGCTCTGGAAGGGTCTAGAGCCTCCATTTTTGCGCGCTGGTCGAAGTCTCGTGGCCCTCTGTCAGAATCCAAAGTTTCAAGAAGATCGGAGGGGGTCAAAATTTCGGCGAAAAACGACAGTGTTACCCCTTATGTTTTTTTTTCAGGTCAAAACTTTGACATCCGATATCTCGGCTCTGGAAGGGTCTAGAGCCTCCATTTTTGCGCGCTGGTCGAAGTCTCGAAGCCCTCTCTCAGAATCCAGAGTTTCAAGAAGATCGGAGGGGGTCAAAATTTCGGCCAAAAACGACAGTGTTACCCCTTATGTTTTTTTTTCGGGTCAAAACTTTGACATCCGATATCTCGGCTCTGGAAGGGTCTAGAGCCTCCATTTTTGCGCGCTGGTCGAAGTCTCGTGGCCCTCTGTCAGAATCCAGAGTTTCAAGAAGATCGGAGGGGGTCAAAATTTCGGCCAAAAACGACAGTGTTACCCCTTATGTTTTTTTTTCAGGTCAAAACTTTGACATCCGATATCTCGGCTCTGGAAGGGTCTAGAGCCTCCATTTTTGCGCGCTGGTCGAAGTCGCGTGGCCCTCTGTCAGAATCCAGAGTTTCAAGAAGATCGGAGGGGGTCAAAATTTCGGCCAAAAACGACAGTGTTACCCCTTATGTTTTTTTTTTCGGGTCAAAACTTTGACATCCGATATCTCGGCTCTGGAAGGGTCTAGAGCCTCCATTTTTGCGCGCTGGTCGAAGTCTCGTAGCCCTCTGTCAGAATCCAGAGTTTCAAGAAGATCGGAGGGGGTCAAAATTTCGGCCAAAAACGACAGTGTTACCCCTTGTGTTTTTTTTTTTCAGGGCAAAACTTTGACATCCGATATCTCGGCTCTGGAAGGGTCTAGAGCCTCCATTTTTGTGCGCTGGTCGAAGTCTCGTGGCCCTCTGTCAGAATCCAAAGTTTCAAGAAGATCGGAGGGGGTCAAAATTTCGGCCAAAAACGACAGTGTTACCCCTTATGTTTTTTTTTCAGGTCAAAACTTTGACATCCGATATCTCGGCTCTGGAAGGGTCTAGAGCCTCCATTTTTGTGCGCTGGTCGAAGTCTCGAAGCCCTCTGTCAGAATCCAGAGTTTCAAGAAGATCGGAGGGGGTCAAAATTTCGGCCAAAAACGACAGTGTTACCCCTTATGTTTATTTTTTCAGGTCAAAACTTTGACATCCGATATCTCGGCTCTGGAAGGGTCTAGAGCCTCCATTTTTGCGCGCTGGTCGAAGTCTCGTGGCCCTCTGTCAGAATCCAGAGTTTCAAGAAGATCGGAGGGGGTCAAAATTTCGGCCAAAAACGACAGTGTTACCCCTTATGTTTTTTTTTTCAGGTCAAAACTTTGACATCCGATATCTCGGCTCTGGAAGGGTCTAGAGCCTCCATTTTTGCGCGCTGGTCGAAGTCTCGTGGCCCTCTGTCAGAATCCAGAGTTTCAAGAAGATCGGAGGGGGTCAAAATTTCGGCCAAAAACGACAGTGTTACCCCTTATGTTTTTTTTTTCAGGTCAAAACTTTGACATCCGATATCTCGGCTCTGGAAGGGTCTAGAGCCTCCATTTTTGCGCGCTGGTCGAAGTCTCGTGGCCCTCTGTCAGAATCCAGAGTTTCAAGAAGATCGGAGGGGGTCAAAATTTCGGCCAAAAACGACAGTGTTACCCCTTATGTTTTTTTTTCAGGTCAAAACTTTGACATCCGATATCTCGGCTCTGGAAGGGTCTAGAGCCTCCATTTTTGCGCGCTGGTCGAAGTCTCGTGGCCCTCTGTCAGAATCCAGAGTTTCAAGAAGATCGGAGGGGGTCAAAATTTCGGCCAAAAACGACAGTGTTACCCCTTATGTTTTTTTTTTCAGGTCAAAACTTTGACATCCGATATCTCGGCTCTGGAAGGGTCTAGAGCCTCCATTTTTGCGCGCTGGTCGAAGTCTCGTGGCCCTCTGTGAGAATCCAGAGTTTCAAGAAGATCGGAGGGGGTCAAAATTTCGGCCAAAAACGACAGTGTTACCCCTTATGTTTTTTTTTTTCGGGTCAAAACTTTGACATCCGATATCTCGGCTCTGGAAGGGTCTAGAGCCTCCATTTTTGCGCGCTGGTCGAAGTCTCGTGGCCCTCTGTCAGAATCCAGAGTTTCAAGAAGATCGGAGGGGGTCAAAATTTCGGCCAAAAACGACAGTGTTACCCCTTATGTTTTTTTTTCAGGTCAAAACTTTGACATCCGATATCTCGGCTCTGGAAGGGTCTAGAGCCTCCATTTTTGTGCGCTGGTCGAAGTCTCGTGGCCCTCTGTCAGAATCCAGAGTTTCAAGAAGATTGGAGGGGGTCAAAATTTCTGCCAAAAACGACAGTGTTACCCCTTATGTTTTTTTTTTTCAGGTCAAAACTTTGACATCCGATATCTCGGCTCTGGAAGGGTCTAGAGCCTCCATTTTTGCGCGCTGGTCGAATTCTTCCAGAGCCGAGATATCGGATGTCAAAGTTTTGACCTGAAAAAAAAAACATAAGGGGTAACACTGTCGTTTTTGGACGAAATTTTTACCCCCTCCGATCTTCTTGAAACTCTGGATTCTGACAGAGGGCCACGAGACTTCGACCAGCGCGCAAAAATGGAGGCTCTAGACCCTTCCAGAGCCGAGATATCGGATGTCAAAGTTTTGACCCGAAAAAAAAAACATAAGGGGTAACACTGTCGTTTTTGGCCGAAATTTTGACCCCCTCCGATCTTCTTGAAACTCTGGATTCTGACAGAGGGCCACGAGACTTCGACCAGCGCGCAAAAATGGAGGCTCTAGACCCTTCCAGAGCCGAGATATCGGATGTCAAAGTTTTGACCTGAAAAAAAAAACATAAGGGGTAACACTGTCGTTTTTGGCCGAAATTTTGACCCCCTCCGATCTTCTTGAAACTCTGGATTCTGACAGAGGGCCACGAGACTTCGACCAGCGCGCAAAAATGGAGGCTCTAGACCCTTCCAGAGCCGAGATATCGGATGTCAAAGTTTTGACCTGAAAAAAAAACATAAGGGGTAACACTGTCGTTTTTGGCCAAAATTTTGACCCCGTCCGATCTTCTTGAAACTCTGGATTCTGACAGAGGGCCACGAGACTTCGACCAGCGCGCAAAAATGGAGGCTCTAGACCCTTCCAGAGCCGAGATATCGGATATCAAAGTTTTGACCTGAAAAAAAAACATAAGGGGTAACACTGTCGTTTTTGGCCGAAATTTTGACCCCCTCCGATCTTCTTGAAACTCTGGATTCTGACAGAGGGCCACGAGACTTCGACCAGCGCGCAAAAATGGAGGCTCTAGACCCTTCCAGAGCCGAGATATCGGATGTCAAAGTTTTGACCTGAAAAAAAAACATAAGGGGTAACACTGTCGTTTTTGGCCGAAATTTTGACCCCCTCCGATCTTCTTGAAACTCTGGATTCTGACAGAGGGCCACGAGACTTCGACCAGCGCGCAAAAATAGAGGCTCTAGACCCTTCCAGAGCCGAGACATCGGATGTCAAAGTTTTGACCTGAAAAAAAAACATAAGGGGTAACACTGTCGTTTTTGGCCGAAATTTTGACCCCCTCCGATCTTCTTGAAACTCTGGATTCTGACAGAGGGCCACGAGACTTCGACCAGCGCGCAAAAATGGAGGCTCTAGACCCTTCCAGAGCCGAGATATCGGACGTCAAAGTTTTGACCTGAAAAAAAAACATAAGGGGTAACACTGTCGTTTTTGGCCGAAATTTTGACCCCCTCCGATCTTCTTGAAACTCTGGATTCTGACAGAGGGCCACGAGACTTCGACCAGCGCGCAAAAATGGAGGCTCTAGACCCTTCCAGAGCCGAGACATCGGATGTCAAAGTTTTGACCTGAAAAAAAAACATAAGGGGTAACACTGTCGTTTTTGGCCGAAATTTTGACCCCCTCCGATCTTCTTGAAACTCTGGATTCTGACAAAGGGCCACGAGACTTCGACCAGCGCGCAAAAATGGAGGCTCTAGACCCTTCCAGAGCCGAGATGTCGGATGTCAAAGTTTTGACCTGAAAAAAAAACATAAGGGGTAACACTGTCGTTTTTGGCCGAAATTTTGACCCCCTCCGATCTTCTTGAAACTCTGGATTCTGACAGAGGGCCACGAGACTTCGACCAGCGCGCAAAAATGGAGGCTCTAGACCCTTCCAGAGCCGAGATATCGGATGTCAAAGTTTTGACCTGAAAAAAAAACATAAGGGGTAACACTGTCGTTTTTGGCCGAAATTTTGACCCCCTCCGATCTTCTTGAAACTCTGGATTCTGACAGAGGGCCACAAGACTTCGACCAGCGCGCAAAAATGGAGGCTCTAGACCCTTCCAGAGCCGAGATATCGGATGTCAAAGTTTTGACCTGAAAAAAAAAAAACATAAGGGGTAACACTGTCGTTTTTGGCCGAAATTTTGACCCCCTTCGATCTTCTTGAAACTCTGGATTCTGACAGAGGGCCACGAGACTTCGACCAGCGCGCAAAAATGGAGGCTCTAGACCCTTCCAGAGCCGAGATATCGGATGTCAAAGTTTTGACCTGAAAAAAAAAACATAAGGGGTAACACTGTCGTTTTTGGCCGAAATTTTGACCCCCTCCGATCTTCTTGAAACTCTGGATTCTGGCAGAGGGCCACGAGACTTCGACCAGCGCGCAAAAATGGAGGCTCTAGACCCTTCCAGAGCCGAGATATCGGATGTCAAAGTTTTGACCTGAAAAAAAAACATAAGGGGTAACACTGTCGTTTTTGGCCAAAATTTTGACCCCCTCCGATCTTCTTGAAACTCTGGATTCTGACAGAGGGCCACGAGACTTCGACCAGCGCGCAAAAATGGAGGCTCTAGACCCTTCCAGAGCCGAGATTTCGGATATCAAAGTTTTGACCTGAAAAAAAAAACATAAGGGGTAACACTGTCGTTTTTAGCCGAAATTTTGACCCCCTCCGATCTTCTTGAAACTCTGGATTCTGACAGAGGGCCACGAGACTTCGACCAGCGCGCAAAAATGGAGGCTCTAGACCCTTCCAGAGCCGAGATATCGGATGTCAAAGTTTTGACCTGAAAAAAAAAAACATAAGGGGTAACACTGTCGTTTTTGGCCGAAATTTTGACCCCCTCCGATCTTCTTGAAACTCTGGATTCTGACAGAGGGCCACGAGACTTCGACCAGCGCGCAAAAATGGAGGCTCTAGACCCTTCCAGAGCCGAGACATCGGATGTCAAAGTTTTGACCTGAAAAAAAAAACATAAGGGGTAACACTGTCGTTTTTGGCCGAAATTTTGACCCCCTCCGATCTTCTTGAAACTCTGGATTCTGACAGAGGGCCACGAGACTTCGACCAGCGCGCAAAAATGGAGGCTCTAGACCCTTCCATAGCCGAGATATCGGACGTCAAAGTTTTGACCTGAAAAAAAAACATAAGGGGTAACACTGTCATTTTTGGCCGAAATTTTGACCCCCTCCGATCTTCTTGAAACTCTGGATTCTGACAGAGGGCCACGAGACTTCGACCAGCGCGCAAAAATGGAGGCTCTAGACCCTTCCAGAGCCGAGATATCGGATGTCAAAGTTTTGACCTGAAAAAAAAAACATAAGGGGTAACACTGTCGTTTTTGGCCGAAATTTTGACCCCCTCCGATCTTCTTGAAACTCTGGATTCTGACAGAGGGCCACGAGACTTCGACCAGCGCGCAAAAATGGAGGCTCTAGACCCTTCCAGAGCCGAGATATCGGATGTCAAAGTTTTGACCTGAAAAAAAAACATAAGGGGTAACACTGTCGTTTTTTTTTTTTTTTTTCAGGGCAAAACTTTGACATCAGATATCTCGGCTAGAGCCTCCATTTTTGCGCGCTGGTCGAAGTCTCGTGGCCCTCTGTCAGAATCCAGAGTTTCAAGAAGATCGGAGGGGGTCAAAGTTTCGGCCAAAAACGACAGTGTTACCCCTTATGTTTTTTTTTTTCCGGTCAAAACTTTGACATCCGATATCTCGGCTCTGGAAGGGTCTAGAGCCTCCATTTTTGCGCGCTGGTCGAAGTCTCGTGGCCCTCTGTCAGAATCCAGAGTTTCAAGAAGATCGGAGGGGGTCAAAATTTCGGCCAAAAACGACAGTGTTACCCCTTATGTTTTTTTTTTTCGGGTCAAAACTTTGACATCCGTTATCTCGGCTCTGGAAGGGTCTAGAGCCTCCATTTTTGCGCGCTGGTCGAAGTCTCGTAGCCCTCTGTCAGAATCCAGAGTTTCAAGAAGATCGGAGGGGGTCAAAATTTCGGCCAAAAACGACAGTGTTACCTCTTGTGTTTTTTTTTTTCAGGGCAAAACTTTGACATCCGATATCTCGGCTCTGGAAGGGTCTAGAGCCTCCATTTTTGCGCGCTGGTCGAAGTCTCGTGGCCCTCTGTCAGAATCCAGAGTTTCAAGAAGATCGGAGGGGGTCAAAATTTCGGCCAAAAACGACAGTGTTACCCCTTATGTTTTTTTTTCAGGTCAAAACTTTGACATCCGATATCTCGGCTCTGGAAGGGTCTAGAGCCTCCATTTTTGTGCGCTGGTCGAAGTCTCGTGGCCCTCTGTCAGAATCCAAAGTTTCAAGAAGATCGGAGGGGGTCAAAATTTCGGCCAAAAACGACAGTGTTACCCCTCATGTTTTTTTTTTCAGGTCAAAACTTTGACATCCGATATCTCGGCTCTGGAAGGGTCTAGAGCCTCCATTTCTGCGCGCTGGTCGAAGTCTCGAAGCCCTCTGTCAGAATCCAGAGTTTCAAGAAGATCGGAGGGGGTCAAAATTTCGGCCAAAAACGACAGTGTTACCCCTTATGTTTTTTTTTTCAGGTCAAAACTTTGACATCCGATATCTCGGCTCTGGAAGGGTCTAGAGCTTCCATTTTTGCGCGCTGGTCGAAGTCTCGTGGCCCTCTGTCAGAATCCAAAGTTTCAAGAAGATCGGAGGGGGTCAAAATTCCGGCCAAAAACGACAGTGTTACCCCTTATGTTTTTTTTTTCAGGTCAAAACTTTGACATCCGATATCTCGGCTCTGGAAGGGTCTAGAGCCTCCATTTTTGCGCGCTGGTCGAAGTCTCGTGGCCCTCTGTCAGAATCCAGAGTTTCAAGAAGATCGGAGGGGGTCAAAATTTCGGCCAAAAACGACAGTGTTACCCCTTATGTTTTTTTTTTCAGGTCAAAACTTTGACATCCGATATCTCGGCTCTGGAAGGGTCTAGAGCTTCCATTTTTGCGCGCTGGTCGAAGTCTCGTGGCCCTCTGTCAGAATCCAAAGTTTCAAGAAGATCGGAGGGGGTCAAAATTTCGGCCAAAAACGACAGTGTTACCCCTTATGTTTTTTTTTCAGGTCAAAACTTTGACATCCGATATCTCGGCTCTGGAAGGGTCTAGAGCCTCCATTTTTGCGCGCTGGTCGAAGTCTCGTAGCCCTCTGTCAGAATCCAGAGTTTCAAGAAGATCGGAGGGGGTCAAAATTTCGGCCAAAAACGACAGTGTTACCCCTTGTGTTTTTTTTTCAGGGCAAAACTTTGACATCCGTTATCTCGGCTCTGGAAGGGTCTAGAGCCTCCATTTTTGCGCGCTGGTCGAAGTCTCGTGGCCCTCTGTCAGAATCCAGAGTTTCAAGAAGATCGGAGGGGGTCAAAATTTCGGCCAAAAACGACAGTGTTACCCCTTATGTTTTTTTTTTCAGGTCAAAACTTTGACATCCGATATCTCGGCTCTGGAAGGGTCTAGAGCCTCCATTTTTGTGCGCTGGTCGAAGTCTCATGGCCCTCTGTCAGAATCCAAAGTTTCAAGAAGATCGGAGGGGGTCAAAATTTCGGCCAAAAACGACAGTGTTACCCCTTATGTTTTTTTTTCAGGTCAAAACTTTGACATCCGATATCTCGGCTCTGGAAGGGTCTAGAGCCTCCATTTTTGTGCGCTGGCCGAAGTCTCGAAGCCCTCTGTCAGAATCCAGAGTTTCAAGAAGATCGGAGGGGGTCAAAATTTCGGCCAAAAACGACAGTGTTACCCCTTATGTTTTTTTTTTCGGGTCAAAACTTTGACATCCGATATCTCGGCTCTGGAAGGGTCTAGAGCCTCCATTTTTGCGCGCTGGTCGAAGTCTCGTGGCCCTCTGTCAGAATCCAGAGTTTCAAGAAGATCGGAGGGGGTCAAAATTTCGGCCAAAAACGACAGTGTTACCCCTTATGTTTTTTTTTCAGGTCAAAACTTTGACATCCGATATCTCGGCTCTGGAAGGGTCTAGAGCCTCCATTTTTGCGCGCTGGTCGAAGTCTCGTGGCCCTCTGTCAGAATCCAGAGTTTCAAGAAGATCGGAGGGGGTCAAAATTTCGGCCAAAAACGACAGTGTTACCCCTTATGTTTTTTTTTTCAGGTCAAAACTTTGACATCCGATATCTCGGCTCTGGAAGGGTCTAGAGCCTCCATTTTTGCGCGCTGGTCGAAGTCTCGTGGCCCTCTGTCAGAATCCAGAGTTTCAAGAAGATCGGAGGGGGTCAAAATTTTGGCCAAAAACGACAGTGTTACCCCTTATGTTTTTTTTTCAGGTCAAAACTTTGACATCCGATATCTCGGCTCTGGAAGGGTCTAGAGCCTCCATTTTTGCGCGCTGGTCGAAGTCTCGTGGCCCTCTGTCAGAATCCAGAGTTTCAAGAAGATCGGAGGGGGTCAAAATTTCGGCCAAAAACGACAGTGTTACCCCTTATGTTTTTTTTTCAGGTCAAAACTTTGACATCCGATATCTCGGCTCTGGAAGGGTCTAGAGCCTCCATTTTTGCGCGCTGGTCGAAGTCTCGTGGCCCTCTGTCAGAATCCAGAGTTTCAAGAAGATCGGAGGGGGTCAAAATTTCGGCCAAAAATGACAGTGTTACCCCTTATGTTTTTTTTTCAGGTCAAAACTTTGACATCCGATATCTCGGCTCTGGAAGGGTCTAGAGCCTCCATTTTTGCGCGCTGGTCGAAGTCTCGTGGCCCTCTGTCAGAATCCAGAGTTTCAAGAAGATCGGAGGGGGTCAAAATTTCGGCCAAAAACGACAGTGTTACCCCTTATGTTTTTTTTTCAGGTCAAAACTTTGACATCCGATATCTCGGCTCTGGAAGGGTCTAGAGCCTCCATT
Source organism: Cyprinella venusta (assembly GCA_038021265.1). Classification (NCBI taxonomy): domain Eukaryota; kingdom Metazoa; phylum Chordata; class Actinopteri; order Cypriniformes; family Leuciscidae; genus Cyprinella; species Cyprinella venusta. The sequence goes on from CM075864.1 coordinate 50,978,411, forward strand.
TTTGCGCGCTGGTCGAAGTCTCGTGGCCCTCTGTCAGAATCCAGAGTTTCAAGAAGATCGGAGGGGGTCAAAATTTCGGCCAAAAACGACAGTGTTACCCCTTATGTTTTTTTTTTCAGGTCAAAACTTTGACATCCGATATCTCGGCTCTGGAAGGGTCTAGAGCCTCCATTTTTGCGCGCTGGTCGAAGTCTCGTGGTCCTCTGTCAGAATCCAGAGTTTCAAGAAGATCGGAGGGGGTCAAAATTTCGGCCAAAAACGACAGTGTTACCCCTTATGTTTTTTTTTCAGGTCAAAACTTTGACATCCGATATCTCGGCTCTGGAAGGGTCTAGAGCCTCCATTTTTGCGTGCTGGTCGAAGTCTCGAAGCCCTCTGTCAGAATCCAGAGTTTCAAGAAGATCGGAGGGGGTCAAAATTTCGGCCAAAAACGACAGTGTTACCCCTTATGTTTTTTTTTTCGGGTCAAAACTTTGACATCCGATATCTCGGCTCTGGAAGGGTCTAGAGCCTCCATTTTTGCGCGCTGGTCGAAGTCTCGTGGCCCTCTGTCAGAATCCAGAGTTTCAAGAAGATCGGAGGGGGTCAAAATTTCGGCCAAAAACGACAGTGTTACCCCTTATGTTTTTTTTTCAGGTCAAAACTTTGACATCCGATATCTCGGCTCTGGAAGGGTCTAGAGCCTCCATTTTTGCGCGCTGGTCGAAGTCGCGTGGCCCTCTGTCAGAATCCCGAGTTTCAAGAAGATCGGAGGGGGTCAAAATTTCGGCCAAAAACGACAGTGTTACCCCTTATGTTTTTTTTTTTCGGGTCAAAACTTTGACATCCGATATCTCGGCTCTGGAAGGGTCTAGAGCCTCCATTTTTGCGCGCTGGTCGAAGTCTCGTGGCCCTCTGTCAGAATCCAGAGTTTCAAGAAGATCGGAGGGGGTCAAAATTTCGGCCAAAAACGACAGTGTTACCCCTTATGTTTTTTTTTTTCGGGTCAAAACTTTGACATCCGATATCTCGGCTCTGGAAGGGTCTAGAGCCTCCATTTTTGCGCGCTGGTCGAAGTCTCGTGGCCCTCTGTCAGAATCCAGAGTTTCAAGAAGATCGGAGGGGGTCAAAATTTCGGCCAAAAACGACAGTGTTACCCCTTATGTTTTTTTTTCAGGTCAAAACTTTGACATCCGATATCTCAGCTCTGGAAGGGTCTAGAGCCTCCATTTTTGTGCGCTGGTCGAAGTCTCGTGGCCCTCTGTCAGAATCCAGAGTTTCAAGAAGATCGGAGGGGGTCAAAATTTCGGCCAAAAACGACAGTGTTACCCCTTATGTTTTTTTTTTTCAGGTCAAAACTTTGACATCCGATATCTCGGCTCTGGAAGGGTCTAGAGCCTCCATTTTTGCGCGCTGGTCGAAGTCTCGTGGCCCTCTGTCAGAATCCAGAGTTTCAAGAAGATCGGAGGGGGTCAAAATTTCGGCCAAAAACGACAGTGTTACCCCTTATGTTTTTTTTTTCAGGTCAAAACTTTGACATCCGATATCTCGGCTCTGGAAGGGTCTAGAGCTTCCATTTTTGCGCGCTGGTCGAAGTCTCGTGGCCCTCTGTCAGAATCCAAAGTTTCAAGAAGATCGGAGGGGGTCAAAATTTCGGCCAAAAACGACAGTGTTACCCCTTATGTTTTTTTTTCAGGTCAAAACTTTGACATCCGATATCTCGGCTCTGGAAGGGTCTAGAGCCTCCATTTTTGCGCGCTGGTCGAAGTCTCGTAGCCCTCTGTCAGAATCCAGAGTTTCAAGAAGATCGGAGGGGGTCAAAATTTCGGCCAAAAACGACAGTGTTACCCCTTGTGTTTTTTTTTCAGGGCAAAACTTTGACATCCGATATCTCGGCTCTGGAAGGGTCTAGAGCCTCCATTTTTGCGCGCTGGTCGAAGTCTCGTGGCCCTCTGTCAGAATCCAGAGTTTCAAGAAGATCGGAGGGGGTCAAAATTTCGGCCAAAAACGACAGTGTTACCCCTTGTGTTTTTTTTTTTCAGGGCAAAACTTTGACATCCGATATCTCGGCTCTGGAAGGGTCTAGAGCCTCCATTTTTGTGCGCTGGTCGAAGTCTCGTGGCCCTCTGTCAGAATCCAAAGTTTCAAGAAGATCGGAGAGGGTCAAAATTTCGGCCAAAAACGACAGTGTTACCCCTTATGTTTTTTTTTTCAGGTCAAAACTTTGACATCCGATATCTCGGCTCTGGAAGGGTCTAGAGCCTCCATTTTTGCGCGCTGGTCGAAGTCTCGTGGCCCTCTGTCAGAATCCAGAGTTTCAAGAAGATCGGAGGGGGTCAAAATTTCGGCCAAAAACGACAGTGTTACCCCTTATGTTTTTTTTCAGGTCAAAACTTTGACATCCGATATCTCGGCTCTGGAAGGGTCTAGAGCCTCCATTTTTGCGTGCTGGTCGAAGTCTCGTGGCCCTCTGTCAGAATCCAGAGTTTCAAGAAGATCGGAGGGGGTCAAAATTTCGGCCAAAAACGACAGTGTTACCCCTTATGTTTTTTTTTCAGGTCAAAACTTTGACATCCGATATCTCGGCTCTGGAAGGGTCTAGAGCCTCCATTTTTGCGCGCTGGTCGAAGTCTCGTGGCCCTCTGTCAGAATCCAGAGTTTCAAGAAGATCGGAGGGGGTCAAAATTTCGGCCAAAAACGACAGTGTTACCCCTTATGTTTTTTTTTCAGGTCAAAACTTTGACATCCGATATCTCGGCTCTGGAAGGGTCTAGAGCCTCCATTTTTGCGCGCTGGTCGAAGTCTCGTGGCCCTCTGTCAGAATCCAGAGTTTCAAGAAGATCGGAGGGGGTCAAAATTTCGGCCAAAAACGACAGTGTTACCCCTTATGTTTTTTTTTCTGGTCAAAACTTTGACATCCGATATCTCGGCTCTGGAAGGGTCTAGAGCCTCCATTTTTGCGCGCTGGTCGAAGTCTCGTGGCCCTCTGTCAGAATCCAGAGTTTTAAGAAGATCGGAGGGGGTCAAAATTTCGGCCAAAAACGACAGTGTTACCCCTTATGTTTTTTTTTTTCAGGTCAAAACTTTGACATCCGATATCTCGGCTCTGGAAGGGTCTAGAGCCTCCATTTTTGTGCGCTGGTCGATGTCTCGTGGCCCTCTGTCAGAATCCAAAGTTTCAAGAAGATCGGAGGGGGTCAAAATTTCGGCCAAAAACGACAGTGTTACCCCTTATGTTTTTTTTTTCAGGTCAAAACTTTGACATCCGATATCTCGGCTCTGGAAGGGTCTAGAGCCTCCATTTTTGCGCGCTGGTCGAAGTCTCGAAGCCCTCTGTCAGAATCCAGAGTTTCAAGAAGATCGGAGGGGGTCAAAATTTCGGCCAAAAACGACAGTGTTACCCCTTATGTTTTTTTTTTCAGGTCAAAACTTTGACATCCGATATCTCGGCTCTGGAAGGGTCTAGAGCCTCCATTTTTGCGCGCTGGTCGAAGTCTCGTGGCCCTCTGTCAGAATCCAAAGTTTCAAGAAGATCGGAGGGGGTCAAAATTTCGGCGAAAAACGACAGTGTTACCCCTTATGTTTTTTTTCAGGTCAAAACTTTGACATCCGATATCTCGGCTCTGGAAGGGTCTAGAGCCTCCATTTTTGCGCGCTGGTCGAAGTCTCGAAGCCCTCTCTCAGAATCCAGAGTTTCAAGAAGATCGGAGGGGTCAAAATTTCGGCCAAAAACGACAGTGTTACCCCTTATGTTTTTTTTCGGGTCAAAACTTGACATCCGATATCTCGGCTCTGGAAGGGTCTAGAGCCTCCATTTTTGCGCGCTGGTCGAAGTCTCGTGGCCCTCTGTCAGAATCCAGAGTTTCAAGAAGATCGGAGGGGGTCAAAATTTCGGCCAAAAACGACAGTGTTACCCCTTATGTTTTTTTTCAGGTCAAAACTTTGACATCCGATATCTCGGCTCTGGAAGGGTCTAGAGCCTCCATTTTTGCGCGCTGGTCGAAGTCGCGTGGCCCTCTGTCAGAATCCAGAGTTTCAAGAAGATCGGAGGGGGTCAAAATTTCGGCCAAAAACGACAGTGTTACCCCTTATGTTTTTTTTTTCGGGTCAAAACTTTGACATCCGATATCTCGGCTCTGGAAGGGTCTAGAGCCTCCATTTTTGCGCGCTGGTCGAAGTCTCGTAGCCCTCTGTCAGAATCCAGAGTTTCAAGAAGATCGGAGGGGGTCAAAATTTCGGCCAAAAACGACAGTGTTACCCCTTGTGTTTTTTTTTTTCAGGGCAAAACTTTGACATCCGATATCTCGGCTCTGGAAGGGTCTAGAGCCTCCATTTTTGTGCGCTGGTCGAAGTCTCGTGGCCCTCTGTCAGAATCCAAAGTTTCAAGAGATCGGAGGGGGTCAAAATTTCGGCCAAAAACGACAGTGTTACCCCTTATGTTTTTTTTCAGGTCAAAACTTTGACATCCGATATCTCGGCTCTGGAAGGGTCTAGAGCCTCCATTTTTGTGCGCTGGTCGAAGTCTCGAAGCCCTCTGTCAGAATCCAGAGTTTCAAGAAGATCGGAGGGGGTCAAAATTTCGGCCAAAAACGACAGTGTTACCCCTTATGTTTATTTTTTCAGGTCAAAACTTTGACATCCGATATCTCGGCTCTGGAAGGGTCTAGAGCCTCCATTTTTGCGCGCTGGTCGAAGTCTCGTGGCCCTCTGTCAGAATCCAGAGTTTCAAGAAGATCGGAGGGGGTCAAAATTTCGGCCAAAAACGACAGTGTTACCCCTTATGTTTTTTTTTTCAGGTCAAAACTTTGACATCCGATATCTCGGCTCTGGAAGGGTCTAGAGCCTCCATTTTTGCGCGCTGGTCGAAGTCTCGTGGCCCTCTGTCAGAATCCAGAGTTTCAAGAAGATCGGAGGGGGTCAAAATTTCGGCCAAAAACGACAGTGTTACCCCTTATGTTTTTTTTTCAGGTCAAAACTTTGACATCCGATATCTCGGCTCTGGAAGGGTCTAGAGCCTCCATTTTTGCGCGCTGGTCGAAGTCTCGTGGCCCTCTGTCAGAATCCAGAGTTTCAAGAAGATCGGAGGGGGTCAAAATTTCGGCCAAAAACGACAGTGTTACCCCTTATGTTTTTTTTTCAGGTCAAAACTTTGACATCCGATATCTCGGCTCTGGAAGGGTCTAGAGCCTCCATTTTTGCGCGCTGGTCGAAGTCTCGTGGCCCTCTGTCAGAATCCAGAGTTTCAAGAAGATCGGAGGGGGTCAAAATTTCGGCCAAAAACGACAGTGTTACCCCTTATGTTTTTTTTTTCAGGTCAAAACTTTGACATCCGATATCTCGGCA